>QAPF01000232.1:0-64170 GCA_004367935.1 Colletotrichum sidae | reverse complement strand
TATAATATTATTATAATATTATATTATTATATTATAATAATAATAATTATTAAAAGATTACTATTAGTACTATTTCTACTAAAATCAATTTAATTAATAATATTGTTATATAGAAATGATTAATAAATTATTTAAATTTAAAAAGTATTTAAATTAAATTATTTTTACTATTTATAAGAAAATTAATTACATATAATTTACTATAAAAAATAAAAAATAAAAATAGATTAGTCATTAGTCAAGTCTTAGTCACTCCTAAAAAAAGTTAGTCTGACTATAGTCTATAGCTTGACTAGACTAAGTTGATTTTAGTTAGGGTTCTAACTAGACTAACCTGACTTTAGTCAAGGCCTTGACTAGACTAAACTTGACTAATTCCCAACCCTGGGCACAGCACGGGCAAGAGGTCCAGGCTTGGGCTGCAGTTGCCGCCTGCCAGTCAGTTTACCCGCCTTCCTTCAGCTAGGTACCTACCTAGTACCTTAGGTCAGTGTAAGTAGGTGAGGTACGTACCTTTCTGACCTCGCAGTACGGAGCACCTACCTAGTAACTCACCGAAAGACGTCCATTGACGACGCCGTTTGGGTAACGGACCACCAGAGCAGGAACATGAGGCCCCTTTCTTCCCCTTTCCTTCCGATATACCTACGTAGAAACACCCAAGATGAGGCGGACACATACGTGCAGTAAGGTAAGGCAGGTAGCCTGTGGCAGCCACCTCCTGCAACGGCGGGCGGCTTCCAGGGATCGATTTCAGTCCAGTCCAGTCCAGCCCATACAGTCATGTCCCGTCGCAGTCGCAGTCGCATCTGTGATTCAACCCCGTGGTTTACATTTCGCTGCGATGCACCAGGTCTGCATTGGAATAGCTGCAGTTTGAAAGTGACGAGTGGCTCACGGTGTTTGGCGACTGCAACTTCAAGGATGCGCTTTTTTAGGTAGTCAGGGGTAAGGGGAACGAACGAACGTCTGGAACCCACTCGTCAGTTGCCCGAGGCACGTACCTGGCCTGGCCTGGAAAAACCTGTGTGACAGTATCACAGTAGGTACGTATCTGGGATGACTTACCTCATCCAGTCGGCGGCATTGATCCATCGTAGAACTCATCCACCCAATCGTTGACCCTCTTCCTCGGAGCCTCCCAAGGCCTTCGTGAGCCAATCATGGCTCCAACTTCCCGAAACGGACAGCATCAGGGCCGCGACACGCTGGGCTCCGCGCCTAACGTCAGGTGGCCAGCGCGACGCTTTACTAGTACTCACAGGCACAGGGATGGGGATGGATGGATGGATATTGGGATAACGATGACAGCGGCATTGGGACCAGGCTCTACTAATATGTCAGTATATGGGTTCCCTACGCCTAGAAATGAGGATACCCGTAATTCAGTGGCAGTGTACGTGTTAAGATTCACTCTTAACCGAATCTCCCGCTGTGAAAAAGGCTATTTTTAAGAGGTCGATGCTGTTAACAACAAGCAGCCTTACAGACGAAGTCGCACTCGCCGACCCGATGCTTTGCTAGTCACTTATTCATACCTCGCACACACATAGAGCGAGTCTACCTAATGATGACCATACGTATGGTACATCACGACTGCAGCACACTGCACCCCGCGTCCAGGAAATGCGGCACTCGGACTACCAGACAAAGAAAGGAAGCCAGCGGCAATGGCTGGCGCTCAGCCATTTGAAGCTGCACGTCCTTCAGACAACAGACGAACAATTTGACGACTAAGCTGGCAAGTCCCTTGTCATGCCTGACCTGAACATCCGTACCTTCCTGCTCTTACCTGGGGTGTAGCCTGCATCGAGTCCAATGCGTTCCCGTCCACGCCTACTGCAAGTAGGTAGGTACAGTTGGCATACGTAGATTACCAGCTTCTGGATGTTCTCCGATCCACAGCCCTGATGACTGTCACTATTGCCGTTTTCTTCTGCATCTATCACGACCTGCTGGCCACTTGTTTTGCATGCTTGTTGACGGCCCCTGACCTTTCTCTGCGAGGGGCTCCTGACGAAAGTGAAGTTGTGTGTGTGTATATGTGTGTTTCTTATTAAGCCTTCTAGAGACCTATTAGGTTATATAGTTACTATACTAAAAACCTAACTAATTTTAGCTAACTAGTTAGAAATAAGAAGTTCTAGTCCTTATAATTTTACTTATACTATACTTAAACTTTTTCTTTTAAAACTACTAGATCTTAATATAATTTTATAATATTCTTAAATATTATAAGTTTTAAATTATTTATTCTTAAGTCTTTTATATATATTAATTCTACTATCTCCTAAATATTTATATTAAACTAAAAATCTAGAGTTATAATATAAATAAATATAAAATAGTTTTAGAATAATATCTATATAATTAATTTTTATATTTAGTGATTAGTATTTCTTTTATATAAAAAGTATTAAAAATTAAATAAAAATTAATCTTAAGGTTATTTTTCTACTATATTTATAATAAGTTAGTTTTCTATCTCTTCTTATTATTTCTTATAATTAGTATAAATTTTAAGTAATATTATTATAATTATTAGATATAGTAAGGTTTATTTTAGATATATTCTATATCTTAAAATAAAGTTATAAAAATAGGTTTATTTTTAAGCTAGTATTTTTCTTACTTAGGTAGTAGCTTAGAAGTAATTTTTAAATTATAAGATCTAATAACTTTAAATTTAAGTTTTATTAAATTACTCTAGTAATTATTATAATAGTTCTATATAAATAGTTATAAGGATTACTTTTAAATTAATAAGTTAACTATCTCCTATCTATATAGTAATACTATAATAACTATATATAATTTCTAAAAATATAATACTTACTAGTATATAAATTTAAATAGATTATAGTATTTAGTATTTATAAAAAATTATTATCTATCTAATTTTTACCTTCTAAAGTTAAAAATTAAGTTATTAACTATTCAATCTTAATTTCAAAGTTAGTTTAGTGTTTATCTAGTTTTACTTTTTAGTAGAACTCTCTAGGGTTTTTTAATCTTAATAAGTAAATATATTATTTTCTCTTTTTAGAATAAAGTAATTTATTCTATATTAATAAAAGTAAATTACTAGAAGAAGCTAGTTTCTAATACTATCTAAGTTATATATCTTACTAATAAGTATAATAGTATACTAATAAGTATTTTAAATTTAGTATTATTTCTTATAAGGTATTTTTATATTTTTTTTATTATATATTCTTAGTATTTAGATAAAATAAGATAGATAAGTAAAATATATTTTAAAGTTTAATTTAGAAGGTAATTATTAGTGGTATAAGTATTATAATAAGGGTTTTTAGGTATTTTAATCAAATATAAGAATTTGCCTAGACCTATCTTCTTAATTTATAATTAGGTAGTAATAGAAGTAATTAACTTATTAAGTCTTTTATATTATTATAAGTTTTTTAGGTTTAATACTAATAATATATAGTAGGGTTTTTTACTATATTTATTATTAGACTAGGAGTATTACTATATATTATAAATATATTTCTTTATCTTAGTTTTTACTAATAAAGTAATAAGGAGGTAGCTATCTATATAGTATTTTACTAATCTTTTAGTTCTAATTAGTTAATTAGAGTTATATTAATTTATAGCTTTTTTAGTATAATAGTCTACTATATTATTACTATATATACTAATATATATTAAAATCTATTTAATAGTAATATAATTAAGAAGTTTATTCTTTAGCTTATAGATTTAATAGAAGAATTATATTACACTTTAATACTAGTAAAATAATAGTATGAAAGCTTATAATTCTTCTATTTCCATAAAGAATCTACCTAGATTTCTAAGGTATTTTTACTAGGAATTCTCTAGGAAATCTAGTAGGAAATCCTAGAGAAATCCTATAGGAAATCTTAGTAATTTCTAGTAGGAAATCCTAATAATTTCTAATAAGAAATCCTAGGGAAATCCTTATGATTTCTATTAGGAAATCCTTATAAAAATCTATTGAAATCTCAAGTTTTTTATAGTATTCTATAATAATTACCTATTACTTAAAATTTTCACCCTAATAATTAACTATAGTAAAGTAATTCTAATTATTTAAGAAGTTAAGAAGATTCTACTTATAAATAAATTAACTAGACAGAAAATATAAAGAAGAAAAATGGATAGACTTTAGTAGTATTAAAATAAAAGAATATAAAATATAAATAATTTTATATAACTTGTTATATTAATATAATCTTAGGAGTATAGTTTTATAAAAATACTAAATATAATAATTAGATTTTAATAATTAGTTTTTCTCCTAACTATACTCCTTCTTAATATTCTTTCTTATATTTTTAATATTTCCTCTTTAAATAATAATCTATTTAATTTTTTTATACTATCTATTAAAATAGTTAGAAAATTCTTCTTATATTATTCTAAGAAAAGTAAAGATTTCCTTATTACTAATATTCTAACTAACCTAGGAATTAATATAATTAGTAATAGAAAAATATATAGATATTACTAAATATCTTCTAAAGAAGTTAATATTATTAGTAATATTTATAATAAAATTATTATAATCTATAGACTTAAACTTACTAAAGAAAAATACTTTTTTATTAAAAATATAGTAATTTTCCTAGATTTCTCTAACTCTTAAGTATTTATTTTATATAAATTTATAGGGAATTTATAAGATATTTATAAGAAAAATTAGGAGAATTAACTTTAGGAGTTTATTATTCTTAATAATATTAATATAAAAATCAACAAGACACTTTATAGTTATATTATTTACTAAGAAATAGAATTTATTCTAATAAAGACTAATTATTATTCTTTAGATTACTTAAAGAATTAGCTTATATTTATATATATAGATAATAATAAATTAGTTTATTTTAACTTCCTACTTATTTATTAACATTTTACTAAGTCTAATAGTAATAAACTAATTTAATTAATTAACTAAGTTAGGAACTAATATTACTTTAATATTATTAAAACTAAAATTAGAAGCTAGAATTTAGTTTACTAATTAGAGATTTTACTATATACCTTAGATGGATTTACTAAACCTTACTTATTTTAATAAGTTAAAATTATTCTATACTAACTATCTCTTAAGGATTCATTTAGAAATTAAGAAATTAGAATTATTATTAATATCTAAAATAGATATAAGGATAATAAAAATTTCTATAATATTTAGTATTTCCTCGAATAATATGTTAATATTATTCTATATAGTCTTAATTATAATTGTCCTATCTTTCTATTTTTATACCAATTTTATAATAGTATTTACTTATTATACTACTTTCTTAATTTTTTCTCTTTAAATATTAATTTTAAAAATAATAAGTTACTATTAGCTTCTAATTTAGGAAGAGTATATTTATATAACTCCTTAATTCTAATTAAAAAGAGTAGGAATTATGGGGTTTTATATTTAAAGTATATATTTATTCTAAATATTTCTTATATAATTTATAGTAAGATTAATAGATATTTAAACTTATTAAATAGGGGAATATATATAATTAATATTTAAAGTAGTATTAGTAAGACTATTAGATTGTAGTATAGGATTCTAAGGTTTAAGGTAAATTTCTTGATTTTTATAAAAAAGAGTAATTTAAATATCGAAATTACTATAAAAAAGTAGTTAAAAATAAGTAAGAAAAATGAACTTAATTAATTCGAAATTATTAATATAACTAAATTCTTAGTCTAAAATAAAAATAGTAATTTTTTAGATTATATTAAAAAGAGATATAATTCTTTTAGAAATCGTAATATTTTAATAATATTAAAAAATTTATTTATTAATATTATTCTAAATCTTAAATTAATTACTAGTTAACTTTATATACTTACTAATAGATATTTCGCTTCTATAGATTATAAATACTTTAAAATAATTAGGAAATATTAAGTTTTTGTTTTTCTTACTTATAGAAAATGGATTATACTATAATTTTATATATAATTTATCTTTTAATTAATTATAATAAGTAATATTTAGTATAAAATATTAATATATTATAATAGAGTATAAAGAAGCATAGAAGAATATGAGGAGTATTAAGTTTTAAAATATTAATAAATAAGGAAAATATCTACTTTTATCTTATATATTAATAGTAGTGTTTTTCTAATATCTATTGTATTAGAGAAAACTTAGAAAGTTTCTTATATAATAAGATATATTCTATTTATTATTATAATACGCTATTCAAAATATAATTATTAAATAGTATTGTTATTATAATAAATCGTATGCGAAATTATTTATTATAATCTTCTAAGGAAAGTATTATAATTTCAAATAGTATCTAGTTATTCTTTCCTATTAGATTATTCTAAGATTTTAAAGGGATTTCTTATTCTTAAAGTTTTTTAATTTCTTAAGGATTTCTAAGAAATTATACTAATAATAATTTTTTCTTAAAATTAGTTAGAAATATTTCGTCTTAATTTCCTATTTATAGTTTTATTCCTAGTTTTATCTAGTTATTTTCCTAATAAAAACATTTAGTATTAATCTAATAATAATTCTTTATTTTCTTTTAATTCTTTTAACTATTTATTCTTTTAAGTTTCCTTCTCTTTAAATTCTTTAACTATTTCTTCTACTTCTATAGTATTAATATCTATCTATATATTATAAATACTAAACTAATCCTTCTACTTAATAAGATACTAAATCTTTAGTTTTTTTCTTCTTAATCATATTACTTTTTTCTCTAAAATTCTTTCTATCTTATAATATTAGAATAAATCTTAGAATTCCTCCTTTTATATATCATTAAGTTTTATAAACTTAATATATATTACTATCTATTTATATAAATCTTTTATAAAATTAACTATAAAAGTTAGATAAATAATTAAAATTACTAAATAAATATTTATAATTAGTAGTAAATCTAAGTGGTAAATAAGTTTTCTAACTCTTTCTAATACTTTAATTAATCTAATTCCTAAAAAAGATATTTTTACTAATTAGTTTCTAAGTAACTAGTAGTTTTTTCTAAATCAAAAATATATAAAATCTCCTAGAGTAAATATTACTAATTTATACTTATAGTCAAAAATAATCTTTATAAGTATTTATACTTATATAATTAAAAAAATACTTCGTCCTAAATAATATTATATAAAATAGATATATTTATATCAAGAAATAAGTCAAAAAGAAAATTAAATTTATATCTAAATAGGATTTCTATTAGAATTTTAAATATTATATTTACTAGATTATTATTCAATAAGAATTATATTAATACTAAGGGATTAATTTATAGTTTCTCCAAATTTTTAAATATAAATATATAGATTATTATTTCTATTATCTAGTTTTTCTATTCTAATAGTCTATTTGTCTATAAGTAATATACTATGAAGAAATATAGCTTTATATCTAGGTCTTTCTATATTAATTTCTAGAATTCTAATAGGAATTTCAAGTTATAATCTAAAATTATTACTTTTAGAATTCCCCAATTTCCTATATAAAAAAACTAGAATAAAATTTTAGCCTAATTAGTAGATATATATATTATATATTTTAAAATTAATAATATTACCTTAGAAAACGTATCTATTATTATTATTAATAAATTATATAATAAGAATTCAGTAAGTTTCTATAGAAAAAGATTTAAAAATACTTCTAATAATCTAATAATAAAATCTATAACAATAATATAAAATAGTATTAATAGATATAAAATTAATTAGAATTCTCCTAAAAGTTTCATCTTTAATTTTAATAGTAAACTACATATAAAATAGTATTTAATAAATTCCGCAATTTTCTTAACTAAATATAAAGTTATATAAATTAATAATATATCATACTATGTTTTTTATATCTCTTAATAGTAGTTAGATTTATATAAAACCTTAATAAATTATCTAGCTATTATACTAAGAATATAAAATCTTTATTAGTCTAAGTATTTAATAAAATAAAAAAAGCTATTAGAAAATTTAAAAAATAATCCATTAGAATTTTTAAGCTATTATAATTATTTATAGATTTTACTTAATTTCATATTAGTAATATATATATCTTTAAGATTTCGCTTCATAGTTTCGTCTAATCTAATTTCTATTATAATATAGATTACTTAATCATTCTATATCTTATCTAATTCTCTATTACCTAAAGTTAGCTTTTAACTAGTTTGCATTCTAAATAGTATATCTAAGATAATATTAATATTTCTAAAAATATAGTAGTATTTAAATTAAAATTATGAAAAATATTTAGCTATTAAAACAAAATATAAATTAGCTTTTCTTTAGTCTATAGTAAAAAGAGTTATCTAGACTATAATACCTAGTGTAGAAGTATAATCTATTAGTATAATTAATAGTAATTTTCCTAGCTAATTAAATCAATATCTTAATTTTTCAAATAGTCTAAGCTAGATATATAACTTCTAGTTCTATTAACTAATACTATATTTCAATACTTATTAGTACCCAATTAATATATATAATCAGTTAAACTAAAGTATATAATATTTATTTTCTAGATTTCTAATTAATTTCTTTATCTTTTATATAGAAAAAAAAAATACTATATCTATATTCTTAAGAAGTATTAATTTAAATAAATAATATTCAGTTTAGATTATAATAAATTAAAGTAGTTTTAGTTATAAGTACTATCTTAATATCTTTAAAGTTATCTTTTTCTTCCTAAGTTAGCTTAAATATTATCTTAAAATAGTAATATTTTCGCTTCTAGCTAGTAGTAATTCCTTATTTATATCCTTAAGCTAATAGCTTTATTTTCCTATCCTAGAGAAATTTAATTCTAAAAATATATCTTAGAATAAGATATTATAAATATCTTATTATACCTATCTATTTCTCTAAAAATACCAAAATCTTTAAGAACTTAATATCTTTAAGCTTTTATATTCTATCTTTAGTATTAAAGAATCTAAAACTATCTACTTTAAATCCTAATAATTCGACTAAAAGGAATCTAATAAAATATTTATCTCCTAAAAGTTTTAAATTTTAATAATTAAATAAGTTGAGAATAATATCTAATTACTAGTAGTATTTATTAATAGTTTCTAAGGCGATTATTATATTATTAATAAATACTTAGGCGAAATCCTAATATAGTCTAAAGATTTTATTTATAAATCTTTAAGTATATACTAATAAGTTTCTAAATCCTATTAGTATTACTATAAGTTTTTCTTATCCTTAATAACTAACAATTATTAACTATTCTTAGTAATCTTTAACAATTAGTATTTAGTAGAAATATTATCTAATATTAATTATAATAATAAATTTCTTTCCTTAGAACTTTTATATAATTTCAAATTATAATAATATAAGATATATATCTAGAATTATAACCTTATTTAGTCTTCTTAAATCTACAATTATTCACTTTTTTTTCTTCCTATTTACTATTCTCTAAACTATAAAGATTAATACTCTAAATACTATATAGGAATTAACCTATTTAAATTATCCTCTTTTATATATTCTATCAAGTTTATTATCTAGAAACTTTTAGTCTTCTAAACTAACTAGATATAAGTATTATACTATCTTTTTTTTATAATAGTTATCTACTAGAAGTATTATAATTTTCTTATATTCTTCTATATTAATTTACCCTTCTAATTTCTAAAAAATTAAGTATTTCATAATAATTTTAGAAATCTTCTAAACAAACCTCTTTAAATAATTATAAATAATTACTTCCTATAATATAAAAACTATATTTTCATTAGAATTAAATTTCAAACCTAACTTTTAGTCTTAACGTAATTTATTTACAATAACTAAGTGAGAGTCTTCAGCGTCGAAACAGTCAAAAGGTGAAATTTTATCTTATTTAAAATTACATAATATTATTTCCTCATAATTATTAGTAGAAATATATCCAATTTTCTAATTTTTTACAATTCTCCAGTTCTATAACAAATAGTTATATATAACTACTAACAACTACTAACCTATTACTATATAGATTATATTATTATAAATAGGTTGAAATATAAGCGTATTAGTTTTAAACTATATGAAATATTAATTAAAATGTATACTAAAGTTTTTAGAAGAATTATCAAACTCCTAGCTAATTTTATTAGATAGATATTAGGTATTCTTTTAGTATATACTTATATTAAGATTTTAAAACTTTAACATAATTTAATTTTAATAATTCCTTTAGTATTAAAAATGTTAACTCTATTCAAAATATTAAATTCCTAGCCTAATAAGATTCTTATATTAAGCTTATTTACTACCTAAACTCTAAGGTTGAGTTTTATAATTTTAAGCGAATTATTAACTATTCTTTAATAGAATAAAAAAATGTAGCCTAGCCTATAGTTTATAAGGTTCCTACTCCTAACAATTATATAATTAAATCTAAATTAAATTTATAATTAGATATTTAATCTAAAATATCTTTTTAAATAAAACATCTTATAGCTCTAGTATCAATATACATATTAAAAGTAGTACTATTCGGTATATTTTATACCTTAATATAAGTATATGTATTTCTATATACAGTAGCTAATAGTATAGTTATTAAAAAGAGTTTTAATTCTAAAAAACCTTTTTCCTAAAAAGGCTTAATCTTCTTTTAGTAATTTTAGTAATATTACTTTCTTTCCTTATACTTTTTACCTATAGGTTTATTATAAATAGGACATCTTAAGGAAATAAAGAAGTTGTCTAAATATTCTAATAATTCCTAATAATTACTTAGAATATATTTATTAGAAGTAATATTAACCTCTTCTATTTAACTTAATTCTAAAGTACTATTTTCTAAGTCTGTAGTTTTATAGTTATTATTAGTAGTATATATATTATACTATTCCTAGGAATTCTCCTTCATATCTTTCTTAATTTTATAATTAATATAATTATTAAGATTAGAAACTTAGATATTTATAAAATTCTATAATTTATTCTTATTAGTAGGATCTAGCTTAAAATATTAATTATAGATAACTTTTCCTAGTTTAATATCTTAACTTATTCTCTTAAATTAATTATATCTTTTTATAAGTTTATTCTACTTTTTTCTAATAGAAAGGAATCCTATATTAATTAATAATTTTCTTTTAAGTTAATTAATAAAATAAATCACTTCTTTAGTAGTATACTTTAATTAGTTAAACTAATTTAGTCTAAATAAAAATTATATTAATAATCTAGCTTATATCTCATATAGTCAATTTACTTAGTAATTTATCTAATTTATATTATTTTAAAACTTATTATACTACTTTTATATAAATTTTCTTCCTAAGTCTTTCTATTTTCTAAAAGTTATATTTTTTACCTATCTATTTTAACAATTTACTATAAATTCAATCTACTTATTTCTTTTAATATTTAATCTAAGCCTTAGGATTCCTATAATTAGATTAAAGTCTAATTTATTATAAATTACTCCAAAAATCTTAAATTTATATTATTATACTTACTTTATAAGACTTATAACCTTAGTAGTAAATATCCTAAAATCCAGTTTATTCTAAATATTATCTATAGTATATTGGATTTTCTTAAGTTCTCATTCTACTACTTAAATAGGAATTTTAAATCTAGTTTTTAGAAAAGTAATCTAGTTATTTAGTTTATATTAATAATAGTAGAATACTTCTTATTATTTATTAATAAGATCTATTATATACTAATTATAAGTAGTTCTATAGAAATATTAAGGTATATTTTTAATAAATACTAAATAGTCGTAATTAGAGTTATCTATATAAGATTTTACTATTTTAATAAATTATTCTATACTTATATAAATCTTTTTAGTATTTTCTATATAGAATTCTCTAGAAAAATTATATCTATTAGAAAGATTAAAAAATCTAATTTCTTCTAATTTAAATTTATAATTTTATAGTAATTCCTTAAGATCTATATTTAGTAAGTTAATTCCTAAATCACTTTCTTTTTTTACTATAACTAGTAAATAAAGATTTAGTAGTAATTTTAAAAGGTTATTATTCAATTTTCTACTTTATCCTAACTATAGTATTTTACATATTTAATATAATATAACTAATAGTCTCTAGAAATTACTTAGGTTTAATAGTAGATTTAATAATAGATTAAGTAGTAGATCAGGAGGTAGATCAAGTAGAAGATTAGAAAGTATATCTATTTCCTTTCGAATTAGATTTATAACTTAATAGGAATTAATAAGTTTATAAGTTACTAATAGCATAACTATTATAAGAGATTCTATATATAACTCTTAATATTTAATAGTATCTATTATAATTTCCTTATAACTTTCTATTAACATTTTAATATTTCTATCTTTATTACATAAAAAGGAAATAAATCTAGATATATTAAATATATTCTTTAAAACAAATTATATAAGTATTATGCTTAATACTCCTAATAAGACTCCACCTTATCTAGTTAACTATAGTTAAAACGAAATCACTAAGATTATCAATTTAAACCTAGTAAGTTTAACTTAAGGAATAAGTAATAAGGTTATTTTACTAAGTAGGGATTAAATTAAAAAAACTTAACTTAAACCTCCTAAGTCCAATTAGGAGTTTTTATAAATTCCTATTCTTCTAGAAACTCTAGTTTCTCAAATTCCTTATTTTAAACCTAGTGAAAATCTATTTAAATATAGATTTAAAAAAATATTATATAGAAATAATAGTTCTTCTTAGGGATTTTACAACTAATCGTCTATAATAAATAGAAGTTATCTAAATATTAATCTTCTTCTAACTTTATTATAATTAGAATCCTTATTAATAAGCTATTAAAACTAAAGTTTAAACTTATATTTCTATTTTACCTATATATCTAGGAATTAATATATAGTAAATAGTATAGGATAACTTCAAAAAGCTTCCTTAATTAAATCTAATAACTTAATTTTATATTATATTAAATATCTTTAGAAAGAAAGTAAATCTATATTATATATAGAAATTATTTAGTTTACTTAAAATAGATTTAATAGAAATATAAATTATATTAATTAAGTAATTATAGTATTAACTTTACCTACTATCTACTAACTTCTATACTATTTTAATAATATAACTTTCTAAAAAACAAGAAATATCTTAATTATTTTCTAGTATTAGAATTCTATTATTAATTTAATATTTTCTAGTTATATTATTTAGTTATTTATAAAACAAACTAAAGTCCTAATAATAAAAAATAAGTCGTATTACTAATTATTATATTTTAATATTAGTAAAATAATAGTATAAAAGCTTATGATTCTTTTATTTCTATAAAGAATCTACCTAGATTTCTAAAGTATTTTTACTAGGAATTCTCTAGGAAATCCAGTAAGAAATCCTAGAGAAATCCTATAGGAAATCCTAGTAATTTCTAATAGGAAATCCTAGTAATTTCTAATAGGAAATCCTAGGGAAATCCTCGTGATTTCTATTAGGAAATCCCTATGAAAATCTACCGAAATCTCGAGCCTTCTATAGCATTCTATAATAAATTACTTACCCTCCTTAAGGTATAAGTTAGTTAGAGAGTAGATTATACTTATATTATTAGTATAGATATATACTAAGTAGAAAGTATTAATTTTCTTATTATATTAAAGTATTAGGGTTACTACTTTAGATTCTTTATTATATACTAAAAATTAGGTATAAAGGTCTAGATATATTCTATCTTAATCTTTAGTCTTAGGGTAGTAGATAACTATTTCTATCTTAGTATTTATTCTTAAATTATTAATATAGAGATAGAAAGTATTTAGTTAGGAGTAATCTAGTATAATAATATACTACTAGTATAGAGATAGGTTATTATAATAATAAAGATTAGTAAATATAGTTATACTATATTAAGTTAAAACTATAGACTTAATATCTAAAGATAATTTAGAGGGAATATTACTAATACTTTTTTTCTTAAATTTTCTATTTTTTATACTAATTATTATATTTAGATAGAATCTTTAGGGTTTATTAATATAAATTAGTATTATTTTAATATCTAGGAAACTTATATTTAGATTACTTAGTACTATTTTTTTAAGTTAGGCTAATAAGTTCTAGTTTTTTTTATCTTTTAAATTTATATAGATATTATTAATTATTAGTTATCTTTCAGGATAAGTTATTATTTTGAGGAGTTTCTAAAAGTATTATTTATTTAGTTTAAACTTAGTAGGTATAAAGTATAACTTAATATTTAAAATTTCTTTTGAGGTTTTTTTAAAAGTTCCTATAGTTTATATTACTATTTAATATTAGATTTAGCTAAGTTTTTCTCTTATTAGGAATTATTTAAAGTCTATTTTATACTATAGTATATAGTTATATATAAAGGTTAGTAAGATAATATAAATATATATATTTCTAAAGGTTTTAATTCTAATACTATATATAGAGTTACTTATATTTTCTACTATATTTTTCATATATAATCTAATAGTTATAACTATTACTATAAGGTAAGTTTTAAAATTAAGAATATAATTAAAAGTAATCCCTAAAATTTTAACTTTATCCTTATACTTAATTAGTTTAAAATACTTATAGAAGTAAATAAGTAGTTTAATAAGTACTATAGAATATAAATATTTTAATTAGTTAAAATATATTATATAGAATTTACCTTAGTTAAATCTAATATTATATTTTAATAACTATTTTTTATAGAAATCTAGAGTTTTATAGATAATAGCTACTAGGTTAGACTAATCAGTTACTTTAATTACTAATAATATATTATCTATTTATATAAGTAATATCCCTAAGTAGTTAAGTTTTTCTATTAAATTAGTATTAAAGAAGATAAATAGTATAGGGGATAGTAAAAAGCCTTAGGGGATATTAACCTATATTTTTTATCTTCAAGTAGTAATATCTAATAAATAGAACTAGGTATATTAGCTTAAGAAGAAACTTTCTAACTAGTTAACTATATTATAATTTATTTTTTATTTTTTTAGGTTATATATAAGGTATATATAGGAGATATAGTTAAAAGTACTTATTATATCTATTATAATTAATACTATTTCCTTATTATTATACTATATACTATAGACTATTTCTATTAAGGAATAAAAAGTAATTTTATAGGTGATTTCTTTCCTACTTCTAAAGTAGTTTTTAGGGAGTATAAATTTATTACTAATAAGGTACTAAAATCTTTCTATTAAGACTAATTTTAAAAACTTATTTAGGGAGTTAAGTAGTATAATAAAATAATATTTATTTATTATAATATATATTTATCTTATTTTATATAAGGTAATTATAATAGTTTTATAGAAGTATTAGGAATAATATCTTAAAGTAAGGTTTATATTAAATATAGTAAGGATTATTTATAATTATAAGGAGTTTTCCCTTTCTAAATAAATTTTATTAAATAGGTTTATTTTAATAGTTTTATTAGGAAGGATATTTAGGCTAGATACTTTCTAGAAACTTATTTATATAGCTATTTATATAATTTTAAAGGTAGTAATAAGTAGTAGAAAATATAGTTTTAAATATATAATATCTTCTATAATATTACTTAAATTAGTTTTTTTTATAATAAGAAAAACTTTATTTATAGTATAATTGTTATATTAGTATTCTTAATAAGTATAATGCTATTAATATTAAGCTTTTCTATATATAAGATTTATAAGTTTTTATTATTCTTTATCTATTTTACTATTTTCTATAAGTAATTATAATAGGTAACTACTTTCTTAAAAAAGTCTTAATATGAGTTTTATTTCTACTTTTTAAATATATTCTTATAGTCTTAGTTAGCTTATACTACTATTATATTATTTAATTCCAATAGATATTATTATACCTCTTATTTAGTATATTTCTTAATCTATTTAAATTCTATAAGATTTAAGGTTTAATTCTTCTTATTATATATAATATTAATATAACGTATTAAGATTACTACTTCTACTACCTATTTAAATATTTAGATAAAATAAGTAATTCTTATATCTACTTCTTTTTTTATTCTAAAGTTAGTTAGGTTTAATAGTAAGATTTTATTTAGTATAAATTAGAATTTTAAATTATCTACTTTCTTATAATCTTAAATAGTTTTAATTATATTAATAATATATATTAGAATAAGAAATATAAATAGAATAAATATATAATTAGAGATATTATTATTATCTAGTATAATTTTACTAAAATCTAAAAATATATTACTAAAATAGAAATTAATAGTAGAGTTTTTTTTATATATCCTATTATTTCTTATCTAGCCTAAGTAAGTTTTTATTTTCTTAGGGATTATCTAATTTAATTATAAAGCTGTAGTATATATTTATAAGAAAGATCCCCTTATATTAAAATATATATTATCTAGGGACTAATCCTAATAATAAGTATTAAAGTTACTTATTATAATTAACTTATTATAAAAAGCTCTCCTAGTAGTTAAGAAAGCCTTTATAATAATATTATAGTTATTACTAGTAGGAAGTTAATATATATTAATAAATAAAAGTTTAGTATTATTATATTTAAAGAAAATAGCTATAGTAGTTTTATTATAATAGATTATTTCTTATTATTAGGTTAGTATATTTTTATTAACTAGTATTATAATTCTTGTTTTAGTATTTTTTATAATAACTTAGTAGTTACTATCTCCTTTATAAGTAGTAATATTATCTAAATCTTTCTTATCTAATTATAATTTTTAAATAGTTATTACTATTAATATATCTATTTTAGCTTTTAAATCTAAATTATTAAGGAAGTATATTATAAATATATATCAATTCTTATAGTTATATTAGAGTATTATAAAAACAGTTATTATTTCTACTTAAGGTTTACTACTAGTCATTATAGTTAGTTTATTTCTTCTTAGTATTATTATCTAAATTAAAATTTAAACTTAAATCTATTAGATTAGTTATATGAAATCTATCTTTAGCTTAGTCTATAAATAAGTTTAATTACTTATTATTATTAATCTATTAGTTTAGATCTAATAGAAAGTAGTTTTCTTCTTTTATATAAAAGTAAAGGTTTTAAAGGGATACTATATAACTTACAACTTAAGTAATAAGGAGCTTTATTATAAGGATAGCTTATTAATATATCTATAAGGTTCTAAAAAATAGTTTAAACTTAGTTATTATTATAGTTTAAGTGCTTTTAACTATAAAATATCTTTACTATTTATTTAGTTTTAATATATTTATAATATTTTCTTTAGAGGTAGATATATTAATAGATAATAATAAGGTTTCTTTTTACTTGTAAGTAGTTAGTTTTTTAGAATTTCTTTTTAATTTTAATTTAGAAACCTTTAGAATAGGTAAGTTTAGTTATTTTATTTTCTACATCTTCTTAAGGTTAGTAATACTTTTTCTTACTACTTAAGTAGTAATAATATTTTAATAGAATATATATTAAAGTCTTAGGATTCTAATTTAGATTTCTTCTAATATTTCTAAATTTAAATTATTAAGTTATTAGTTAATCTTATTAGTATAGTAATAATATTTAGTTATAAAAGTATAATTTTTATTTAAGTTATAATTTAAACTATTAGTCTTATTAAATAAGATATATACTATCTATTATATTATATTAATAATAATTTATATTACTAGAGGTTTAAATTTCCTATAAATTACTATCTCCTAAGTATTTCTAGTTGGGATGATTAAGTTTTAAAGTATTTTAAAGTTAAATAACTTATATAAGGTATAGTTTAGAAAGATTTTATAAGAACTATTTTTCTTTTTAAATATAATTAGTATAGTTTGTTATTAATTTATACTACTAGATATATTATAAGTTTCAAAGGTTTTTAAAATTCCCCTTTTTTTACTTTAGTTAGTTTTCTTATCTATCTTAGTCTCTACTATATAAATATTATATTTTTAGTTTATTAGGTTTTTCTTATATTATAAAGCTTGCTATATTATAATTCTAGATTAATAAGTCTTACTAGTTAAAGAATAGGATTTTATATAATTAGTATATTTCTAATAGTTAGTTTTAATATAAAGATACTTATCTTTAGTATACTTCTTAGTATAAATACTATATTTTACTAAAGATTAATAGAGAGTTCTTTTATATTTATAATTTTAATAGTTATAATATTATAATAGCTTTCTAATCTAGTTATAATAAACTACTATATAAGGTTTTCTACTAAAAGTAATTATTCTTATATTTAGAACTATATTAATATTTTTACTTTTTATAAAGTTTAGAATTATAGTTAAATAAGTTTTTAATAGTTATAATATCTTCTTATTTATTTAGCCTATCTATTTTAAATAAGTATTAAAATTAATAGTTAGATTTTTTACTAAGTATTATAATATTACTTATTATTTTCCTTCCTTAATATTAAAGTTGAATAATTATAACTAAATACTATGAATTATTACTTAGTATATAAGTTATTTTAATCTTAAAATACTAATTTAGTCGCTATAGTATTACTTAAAGTATTACTTAGTTTTAATAATCTAGAGATAAATCTCTAGATTACTTAAAGCTAGCTTTATAATTAATTAGATTTATAAATTAGTTAATTAGATTAGTATTCTATTAATTTAATCTTAAAAGTTAAAATCTTAGTTTAATAAATAGTTAATTTCTTTTTTTATAGTAGTATTAATAATATTATATTAGACTTATATAAATTAATTCTTTTTAGGTTAGTTTATTTAACTTTAAAAGTTAGAAGTAATTATATTCTAGGAGAGTTTAAAGGTTATAAGGTTTTATTCCTACTTCCTAAAGATTCTATTTCTATCTAATTTAATCTCCTAGAAAGTTATACTTATTATATTAATCTAGCTAGCTAGATTAAATTACTAAGTAATATTAGTTTTTTAAAATAATTTCTATATTTTTATCATAATATTTAATATATAGTTATAGAAATATACTACTAAAGCTTTTTTTAGTTTTTTTAAAATTATATAAATTAAAAGTTATTAGTCTTATTAGATATATTTAATAGTTAATTCTTAGGGGTTTATTAATAACTTATTTTTAGTAAGTTAGAAGGTTCATTATTATTAAATTAGTTTTAATATCTAGGGGTTATTATTTCGTATAGGGGTTATAACTAATTATAATATAGATAATTTAAAAGTACTTATTATAGTAATTATTTTCTAGTAGTTTTAGGCTGAATCTGAATTGATTTGGGTGTGTTGATTTCAAAAGTTGGGTTTCTTGGTCTGTAGATGTTTTTGACGAAAGTGAAGTTGAAATGCTTAGCTACGGCGCTATTCACTAGTGACGCTACTGCAGGAACGCCACGAAGGAACCAATTAACAATCAGCGGAACGAAACTTCTTGGGAAGCCCCACCTTTTTACCCTGGGCCTTCCTTTTTTCCACATCTCCAGTTTGTCATCCCCTTCCCTGACTTCCCCTGTTCTCCGCGGCCTGCCCTGCACCCCTTGAGCGGGAGTCCATTGACCCACCGCCCCACTACTTACCACGTCCCCTTTCCCCTGATCCTGGACCTCTATTCCCTCTTCCCCTGTGCAGCTTCAACTCTTTCGTTCGATGTCGACCAGAGCAATACCAGTTGCGTATCTCTCTGCCACACCCCAAAGAAAGTCTGTCGACATGGGACAGGACTTGCAACGGTATCTCACTGCCGCCATACCTCTCTCGACCCTCGGAAACCCGGGGTCCCAGGTGCCCACGAGGTACGCTTTTCCCCTTTGCGAAGCGTAAAGTCGGTCTTGCTTTCCATTTCCATCAGTATTGTTTCACATCCTGGTTGCTTTTGCTGACGCTGCCCTCTGTGCTCAGACCTCTAGCTAGAACCTCCGCGATGCTTTGACCACGCCGCTTCTTCCGCCCTCCATCTCCCTTCTCTTTTGCCGCGAAGAGACTTGGTCCCAATCGTTCGATCTAAGGCCTGCCAATTGATTCTACAATACACACTATCTCGTGTTGGTCATTATTCCCCACCGTATGCCTGCCTTTACCTACAATGTCACATTTCAACCACCTGGGCTGAGTTGGTCAAGAACCGAGACCGAAGAGTCGACGTCTCCGCTCAAACGTGTCGGTCCCAGAACGAAATACGATAACGAACATCTCGTCAAAATGCTTCCGAGTCGGCCATGCATCTCCTTCAACCACCGCCGATGACGGCGCCCTCACCTGTCCAAACAGCTTGCGCAAGCCTCGTGAGCACGCACCGTCTTCGGCCGGCTTCGCACGAGCATGGCCGGAAGCACGTCAGCAACCCGCAGAGTATCATGTCATCTCATGACACGATGCTTGGCCTAAAGCGGACCGCGGAAGGCTTTTCAGAGAGCCGTTCAACGCGTCTTGGCCAGAGTGTCATCTCCAAAAGAGTGGCCCTCGCGGCAAACGGTTTGTTTCACTCGCCAGCCTCAAGACTTCAATGACATCCGTTGTGGAAGTTGATACAGAGAGCGAACGACCAATCGAGGACCAAGACGGGCTAGCGCCTCGCCGCCAAATGCTCACTAACAGCGGTTTCGGTATCACTCGACAGCCACTGCTCTTAGGCACTCGGTCTTTACCCTCAAGTTTGGAGATCGACAAGCCGGCAACCTTTTCTTGGTTTAGATTTCGTTTTAGATTTAAGCATCCTTCTCGTCGGTGGATGCCCGAACCACTGCACGATGGTTACCTGGCTACGAGGGTACAGTGCGCTTGTGATAAGTCAGACCATAGTTCCTGGCCGCGATCCAATCCTCGACGCGCTGTCCTTGGCCGCGCGGCATCATCATGATGGCCATTGACAGACAGGCGCATCAGCGCTGCGACCTTCACATTGAAACGAAGCCGCCGTTGTTAACGGGCTCTACTTGAGACAATTTTGCATCACCTCTGCAACACGACGTTGTTACCGCTGAGAATGTTGGGGTAGCGCCCTGCAATCAACGCATCCAAAGCATCTGACATCCGTATCTGGGAAGGAAAATAAGAAGAAAATAGGTAGATAAATGTTCGCAGCTTGCATCGTGCCTAGACGATCACTCTGCCTTTGACCGACATAACGGAATCCCGACGGTTCCTGTCTTCATGACATCGGACAACTGCCCCATCTGATTCCTACCAAGCCTAAAAGAGCTGACGAAACCGGGGCGCCTTACCGAATCAGGAGCTTCACCTGAATCTGAGAACGCGAGCCATACCGAAAGTCGTATGCGATACAACCGTCTTCCCTTCATCTCACAGCCTAGAAATGCCCTTCAATTTCCACCTGCATTTGCCTGAAACCTTTCTTTTCTCTTCTGGTACCGTCAGCAACCAGCAAACCCTACACATAAGATATGCGCTTTTACTTCAGACGAACGGCCAAGACAACAACGGTACGATTGAGGCTCTTGCGGCACGATTCAGAACAAGCTGGCAGACACGGAATAGTAGTCTTGGCTTCTTAACCCCGATTCCTGACGTTCAGGGATAGCGGCGCACGCCCTGCTAATGCTCAAAACTTTTCGCAGAGGCGGGCGTCTCTGGACGAGTGACCACTCACCCAGAAAGGTCCCTATAGCCGTTCGCCTCAACTCTTCGCCCGGCGAGCACCGTCACCACTCTCCGAACATTCAATCCAGTTGGCTTCTGATCTCCTTTGCTGGGCCGATATCCGATCAGAGGACCAACGCGGCCCCTTCCACCCGAGGCCGAGGTCGTCGGCGCTGTGGTCGCTGTCGAGACTGATTTTTGGGAATACTAATCAAAGCGCAAGAGAGAAGCCTCCGACGCTTTCGTGGCCTTCCCCAGAACCCACGGCACCCGCCCCATCTAGCTGTCGATCATTGAATTCCGCAGATTGTCTCCATCCCTGGCCCGACGAAAGAGGAAATCGGCTCATCCCAATGCAGAGCTGGAAGAGCCGGTGCAATCACGGCTGGGTCCCGATCACAAGATCGCCTGGTTCCGCTGATGGATTGGTTCTGCCGAAAGTCTTGCTGTTCATTTCGCCTGTTCCATTCAGCTTCTATTATCAGAAACTTTTAAACATTATCGTGCTAGGGTTGCATTTCGTTTCCTCGCTTTGCGAGAGATTTTCCGATTTTCCAAACAACGGCAGAGGTATGGGGCGGGCCAACTCACTTTTTTGAAGCTGCACCGATGCGCATTCATCGGCACGCCTTCCCCGACCCTCTGCCTACCCACCTGCTTTCCGGAATCCATCCTTTCGTGAGGCCTGCGAAAGCTTGCCAACGGAGGGGGGGACGTGACGCGAACAGGTGACAGGGGCCCCCGATCGGTCTCTGGTGCTTCAACGGGAGTCTTCCACCGTGCAACCCTGACGGTAGTGACTGGGGTTATGATCTGTGACCCAGAGAAGTGTTCCCAGGTCCGACCCTTGCAGCATGGTTGAGAAATGCCCCGAAGACATCTTCCAACAGCGGCACCCGTTTCATGAAGATTTGATTGCCTCTCACAACTACCGATTTGGTTAGATTCCTGAACACTTCACGAGGCATTGTCTATAGTAGCATTGGTGGCCGAATCTGTTTGAAACTGCATACATGGTGTTTCCCGTCCAGTTGTGGCTCAAATGGCCTCTAGCCAAGGCAGGGCTGTCCTGACAGATGGTATCAGGCACTTAAACTTTGTTTAGAGAAGCAGCGGCGATTTCCCACGTCGTCACGCCCGTTGCGAGGTTGCCAGCGGGTGAATGAGTCAAGTGCCTGGCCACAGGTGCGTTTCCTTACGAGTCCGTCTCACCGACGACAGTCTAGGCTATTCCATTCATCCCATCAGGCAACCCGTCGTCCGAACTCACGGGAAAATTCCCCTCAAGCCTATTGCCTTTTACAGTTTGGATGACACCCCGCCAAACATGCATAACGGCCAGTCCTATCACTGGATCTCATTTCATACAACGCGGCCCTACAAGTACACAACGCCTTGACATCCCGTGGTGGCTTAGACAGCCTGTGTGACTATGGTCGAATAATATTAGTTGGGACATGAGACCCCTGCAACGCCAGTGATGTCGGCGATGAATGGATTCGTGGCGGCTCGGCAGCCTCACTGAGTTTTTATCTCTTCGTCAAGTTTAGCATCGCGGGAGAAAGGACCTTCGAAGGGTTAATTTAGCAAACTGCAACAGGCAGTCGAGACTGCGCATCGGTCAGTGGGAGTGGAGTCGGCTCGGTTTCATGACACGAGTTGGACGATCGGGTGGTGATGCCCCCTTTCGCGGGGGATTCTCCCTCGCCAACAGACTTGCGTTGCCGCTTTCTTCTTGCCGCCTCCAGAGAGCTCGCGGGGCTCGAGGAGGTGGCTGTCCAAATACGACCAGCACCCGGGCCAGTCTTTGGCTCTAGCTCGAAAGCCGACGAACGAGAGCGATCTTCCGCGAGGCCCAGTCCGGGGCGGGAGTGGAGGACGGGAACCCCTTTCTCTCGTAATGCGAGTCCTGGGTCAGCAAGATGATTGGAGCTCTTGTCGTAGCTTATGGGATGGGATGGCATTCGCTGAACCATTTGCGAGTCAAAGAGACAAGGAGGGAAAGGGGAAAAGAAATGTGTCGGCTTTGGTGGCATTGACGACAGAGCAGTCGGTGCGGAGCGGAAGCCGAGGAGGACCTGGACCATTCTGCGTCCTGCGTCCTGCGATCTGCGTGCGTTGTTCGCCGGTCTACCTCCGACATTGTCTCTCGCTCAACATTGCTTTCCCAGGGGAACTGAGGTCCTGACCTCTCGGGATAGGGTGCATGTTCCATTTCTGGTCCCGCACATGTCATGCGTAATCGCAATTCGTGGGTGGCTGTGAAGAGAAGCACCAACTCCTCTTTTCTTTCTTTTCGATGCACTTCGGTAAGATCGGACGGATGGATGGACGTAAGCGAGGAAGGATGCAGAGAACAGACGGAGACCTGCGTGGGAATAAGAAAGGACTGAAAACTCGTACATCAGGGCAAAACTTTAGCGTCGCCTCGCATGAACTTCCGTGGACGCTACGCGCAAGCTGCGTACTACTGCGGGAGGCAAGGGACCCTTCGGGCGCGAGATACGAGCAGATCCCCTCGGACGTCTGCACTGCACGGCCGGTAGTGTGTGTTCGGGCTGTCTTGTCGTCTGAAGAGGATTTCGGACATCACGGACGCGCGAGAACGGATTCACGCCGGGACTTTGATGACGTGAGGCCGTGAACACGAGATTGAACCTCGACCCCCTTTTTTTCTTTCTTTCTCCAACGACTTGATCCGAACGATCTAGTATGTGGTGTCCAACATGGGACGGTTTTGGGTCTATGCGTCGAAGTGTCTTGCGGTCTACGTCCGTTACCATTGTAGAATGTCTTGTATGCAGCAACGGTTTGGTGTATCAACGTTACTCGAGCCACTGCGAATTCGAACTCCTTCAACGGAATACGAGATACGAGACGAAATCCTATACGAGGCGGGGTGTCAAGCTCGGACAAACAACGACGATCTCGTGCGTGTGGAAAATCTCATCATGATGGGCAGTTGGAAAACATCAAGCTTCCTCACTAGCCGTGGCGATGCCTTCCATGGTAATCGTCTAGTACATCATCCGCCCGCCTGCATCCGTCTGAGGCGCTCTTCCGCAGCCCTAGCTCTCCTCTCCCGATCGAGCTTCATGCGCATCTCTGGCGTGAGGCCCCTCGCCTCCTCCTCCCTCTTCTCCTGAGCCGACTTCATGGGCGCGGCCGCAGCGAGACCGCCAGCCTTGCGTCTCTTATCGTCGACCTTGGGGCCCTCTGTCCGCAGCCTCTCCTCCTCGGCTCGCCTGCGCTCGGCTTCCTTGCTTTCCTTTTCCCTCTTTTCGCGTTCGTCGCGCTTGTCGGCATCAGCCTTGCTGAGGGCCGCCGGGACGCTTGCCGCTTCCCAATCCCACTTGTCCTCGCCCAGCTCTGAGCGAGCGACCCGGAAGGCATCTCTGGTGCTTCTGTCGCCAGCCAGCTCAAAAGCAGTTTTCCCATCCTTGTTCGTTATCAGAGGAGAAGCTCCGCCGCGGGTGAGCAGGCCGAGGACGAGTGGTGCTGCGTTTTGGTGAGCAGCAAAGAGCAGCGGTGTTGGCGAGTGGTGGTTCTGTTCCGGCGGCTGGAATTGGTAATCCGGTGTTAAGTCGTTGTTCTTGAGATACGCTAGGAGGGCAGGCAGCTTCGAGCGACGTATCAAGGCTTGGATCTGAGATGTGTGTAGCAGAGCCGTCTCCTCTTCCTCGGTCAACTTTGGTTTCGCAGGCTTAGGTGTCGAAGCCTTTGCCGGGTGGGGGTCCTCCTTCTTCGGCTTCACCTCATCCTCCGGGTTGATCTCTCGAACTTTGAGCCTTGTGAGCTCGATGAATGACCTCATCAGCTCGTTCTGTGTCGCGCGACGAGTATTAAAGGGAAACCCTCGTATCCTGGTATCATTGTGCTTCAACACTTGACCCTCGTAGGGGCCGAAGAGGGTGCGCCGATTCGTTGCACCTGTGGCTCTGATGAAGAGCAGTTCGGAAGTATCCAACAGACCCTTCCACTCTTTGAGAAGATCTCGAACATCTTCCACTAGGGCTTGTTCGTTATATCGGCGCAAGCTGGAACCAGCAGAATGTGCGGCGCCCTTTGCATTGTCGTTGGCGGATTGGGAGCCACCCTGTTTTCGTCGTGTTGTGTAGCGATGGAAGGTCTTGTGCGCAAGCACCGTGGCCTCTCTGTTGAGGGCGCCTGAAGACTTGTTCTGCCTTGGTGCGAGAGACACGACCATGGCGGCAAAGTGACCTCCGCCAATCATGCACAGGAAAAAGTGAGGCCCCTTGTAGGCGACTGTCGGCAGCGGACCATCCTTGGGAACTCTGGGAATGGACAGCGGCTCCAACTGCTTCCTCCGAATGACGTCCACAAGCTTTGTTTCGTCTCGAAGATCCTCTCCGGAAAGGATAGCGCGGTAGACGCCGAAGTAGTTGTTCTGCGGCAAGACAGAGGACGTAAACCATACGAGGGGCGGCTTTCCCTTTCCTTGTCGCGGCGACGTGCCGTCTTCGCCGTCGGCCTCATCTGGTGTTGGCGAGTTCCTCTTTTCCGCGAGGTTAGCCTGCTTCTTTAGCAAGGCCTTCAGGGTTGTTTCTTTTCGTCCAGCATCGTCTTCATCTTCGTCCGAGTCGGAGGTATCTGAGCCCGAAAGACTCTCGTCGAGGTCTCGTCAAAGTAAGTAAGGCAGCATGGGTAGGCTTGCAAGGAACAGAACACATACCTCCTATTAGCTTTTCGAAATCGACTTCCGACACTGGGTTTGCGCTGCGCAACTTCAGTTTGAGATTGTAATGGTGCCAATCGGACTTTTGGTGGCTTCGCTGATCGAGGACGGAAGAGAAGCCGATGCTGCAGAGGGAACAGGCCTGGGTGCCGACAAGTTCGGAGTCCAACCTCTCCTTGGACGGTGGCGATGGGGGACCTTCGACGGGTATCGATGCGTCGGACTTGAGGGAGAGCGTAGTCAAGACTTCTGGTGGGAGGTCATAGACTGCAAGCCGTCAGCATATGGCGGGATTGTACGCATTTGGGGAACGAACCGTATAGGGGTCTGCGGAGCAGCTCCGGGGTGTTGGTTTCGGCCATGTTGACGGTGGTCTGATCTGTTTCAGCTTTTGCTTGTCGTTTCGTCAAAAAATGCGACTGCAAATGCCGACGCGCTGTCGCGAAAGTTATAAGAAAGCACCAGAGACCTTCCAGGTCCCTATAGAGCCGTCATTCGTGGGTTGAGTCAGCCGGTGAAGGTGAAGTCAGAGAGGGGCTATTGAGGCTGAATTAGCCCCGCGATGGTGTGGCGCTGTGGCTGGGCAATGAGCTTGATTTGAGCCAAAACTGGACCCGCTTATGAGGGCAATCTGGGCTCTTCACTGGACCCGACGGATGGTGAGGAGTTGCACAGCTACAGGTAGCTGAACCGAGCTACCCAACACACATCACGTCACTAGGCATGGATTAGCTCCTCCGCGTCTCTCTGGCTGTGTCCGTACTTCAGTTCCTATTGACGTTTCCTAGTTTCCTTGGCACCGGAGAAGAGGTCCTGAGCAGTCTGGATGCTGGTACTCCCTTCAAGCTGCATCACCAGCTGTCATTCCAGGCTTTCTGCCCCCCCTCGACGTTTCCTGATTGGCACTTGGCCTGCGTCAGACGCCCCTGGCCGGCTGATGATGTAACTCCACTGCGGAGCGGCGCGCCTGTGAATCAGAACCAGCTGGTTGCCTCTCTCTATCGCACATGCACCGCGTTGTGGATGCGAGGTAGATATCGCCATGACTTGAAGCAGCTCCAACTGGTCGGGGGGGCTAATGAGTGCCAAGACTGGTCCTGGTCGACTCTCCAAGCTTGATTAATTCGTTCCACCAGTCCTACCCGTCGCCGCAGGTATGATATTGCAGCCATTACGGGGCACACTGGTTGGTCTCTTTGGTCTAAGCCACCTTCGCCAATGTGTTGATTGCACCTGCCTGCTGGCTTACCTTCCTTACTTGTAGGTGCACAGTACCCCCGCCTCTGATGTGTGCCCCTCCATGTGTCTTGTGCAACGTTTCTTGACTACAAGTAGCCAAGCCATCCGTCCCTCTTGTTTCCTTCCAAGCTTGACTCTGCATCTCACCCGACCTCAATCACCGTGAAAAACCTCCCACCACTCAACCTACCAATCCCAGACTCCCATATCCACCAATCACCATGGACTTCGTCAACAAGCTCACCGGCAACAACAACGACGCCTCCGCCTCTCAGGCCAACCAACCCGAGAAGAAGGAGTCTGGAGGCTTCATGGACAAGATCAACGGCATGGCTGGCGGTGGCCGTGAAAGCGAGAAGCAGGAGGACGGCCTCGACAAGGGTATGTACTGCCGACACTTTCCTTCTCCACCCATCATTCATGGGGGTGGCCATCGCAATTCAACACGACTTACACCGTTTCCAGCTGTCGACTTCGTCCAAGAGAAGGTACTCGGCCAGGGCGCCCAGGACAACGAGAGCGCGGCCGAGCAGGCCAAGGACGAGCAGATCTCCGACTTCATCCGCGGTCAATATAAGAACCAGACCGGCAAGGACTTTCCCGTCGCCGACAAGGACAAGAAGTACGGTGTCTGAGCCTTTTCTGCGTTTCGCATCGGGACCAAAGTGGCATCCATGCTACCGGCGTCAGCCCGGAATGCATCTACGTCTTTGTAATTAATAGCAATAGCGATCTTGATGACCTGATTCTTCAATCCATTTTGGCATTGTTCATCCACGAAAGACATGGCTGTCTTCTCTTTTGCTGATGTTCTTATATACAGTGTCTTTGCTTGGACCTAGGTGACAATCAAATCTACGCTCTGGCCTAACAAAGGCTTGGAGAGACAGGTTTGACGAAACAATGAACCGTCAATGGTCTCTTGTCCAGCGTTCCTATGGCTGATTGGTTTCCACACAATGCAATGAACAAGAAATGCCAGGTCTTTAAAACTCTTGTCAATAAATGCGCCGCATACTCAGACAAGAGACGGTTAACAGAAGCTTCCTGGTTCCAAGTTCATCACCAACAACAGAAACATCTCGAACCTCCTTTTCACTTTCCTGGAAGTCAATTTCAAATTCTTCAAGGCAATTTGCCCCCCTTCTCCCAGCCAAAGGCCGTTAATACATCCTTGAACTCCCAAGATGTGTTACATCGTCAAGACTCTGTACACGTTTTGCGCTCATGCTACGTTTCCATCCGGCGGCCAACGCGTCTTTGACCGTCACCTCCCATGCCACCGCCCCAACCACAAGACGAATCCCAAAACTGGCAAACCCTGGTGTGTACCCGAGTCTTGCCAGCATTCCAAGTCACTCCATACCAACCACGGCTTCTGTCCGAGCTGTGTGAGGACCTTCTTCCAGTACACCAAATCACCAACATATGTCAAAACCAGCTCGTACCAAATCCTCAAGAACTACTGGTCCTACAAAGACGCAAACACCAAGGCCTACCTCGTGGACGCAGTATTGGTCCCCCCGGAGGCGCTTTTCTCACCACCGCCCACTTACGACGCCCCCGTGACGCCCAAGAAAAGGCGACTCTTTACTTTCAAGAGAACTGCTGCTCCGGTGCACGAGGTTCCCGACAGAGCAGTTCTGCGACACGCTCGACTGTTACAGCTGGGATTGGACCGCTCCTTCAACATGAAGTCTGATACTTGCGTGGATTGCCAACGCGGCGTCTCCCGCAGGAACTGGGAGGACTTCAGCTTGAAGATTGTCGAAGATGCGATCAGGTGGGCACAGACTCTTGACGACGAGGATACAGTCCTTCGCCATGTTTACCCCGTGAGCGTGCCAGAGCTGAGCTGGGTAGCAAGCAGGACTAGCAATGAGGACCCGCCCCCTCCTGAACCAAAGGTGGGCGGACGCCGTTTCAACAGCATCAAGAAAGTCTTCATGTCGCGTCCCCAGGTAGAAGACAATGCCCCCGTCGTGTTACGCGGCGACAGCACTGTTGGAAACCCAGACAACAGGAGACGAAGAAGAGGAGACTCTCCCGTCCCCATGATGGGTAAACAGCCAACGTACTGTGAGTTCAGACACCCCATCCCCCTTCTCCTCAAGCAGAACACTAACAAACGAGGCACAGATGAACACCTTCCCGCAACCACGTATGTCCCTGAGCCTGCTGCTGCCTATAGGCCTTCGGGCAACGCTGCGAGCTCGTGGAAGAGCGATGAACCGGATTTTGACGACTTCTCAGGCGTCCATGGCCAAGATGACGAAAGGTACTACGTTGAAGCCGAGGAGCTTCCCCGAGACCCCTTTGAAAACGGTCCATATGGCGCAACGTATCGCGAGCCTGTCAGTGAATGGTATGAAGACTCGGCACGCTCAGACCGTAGAGCATCATCACATGCTGCAGATTTGGACAACGCCTCGGCAGGAGACGTGGATGCCTACCTCGATGATGGTGCCGGCAGTCGCATCACCCAGGTCGAACGCGGAACCCGGATGCCACCCGCAGACTTTGACACTCAGGAGCGCTGGTATCGGGAGGGTGTGGCTGCAGCGAGGCGCTTCAACGGTGAGACTCGTAACAGCATTATCGATGAGCGAGCAGCCTCCCATCCGAGGCATTTCGACGAGACGCTCCCGGATGTGTCCTACAACGCCGCTCAAACGAGGAGTGAGTACCAACGCAGTCGGCCCCTAACTGAAGCTCATCGTCCACCCCCCATCGGGAGAGGTAGAGCAGGTCCCATCCTGCCTGATGTGCCCATGGTTCCCCTCCGCCGCACGCAGCATCTCGACCTGACGCCCAGGCAGCAGTACGTCAACGGCGACAAGGCCCTACGCTCGGAGGAAGCCCGCCGTCTCACCGCAGCTCATCGGGTGGCCAAAGTCCCGGATGACGCCGTCTTCGGGACCGTCGGCCCGCGGTCGTCGGGGTTACGGAAGAAGCCGCCTCCAGCCGCTGCGTCGTCGTCGTCGGCGCCGAGGCCGCGATGCAATCTCCGGTGGTGCGAGGCGCACGGTTTCGAGAAGCATCGAAACTGCGAAGGGTGCCTCACCGGCGAGGTCTGGGAAGAGGTCGTCATTCCGCGGTTCGAGGAGGTGGTGAACATGGAGAATGTGCAGACAAAGGACGGGCTGTACCCGTGGCAGATGTAAGTGAGCTGGTGGAGGGAAAGGTTCGTCTTCTTTGTTCGGGCTCGGATATAGACGGTGTGATTGGAGTTCTGGATAACGGTGTTGTGGATGGGTGGCATTTGCGGAGTCTTGTTTCGAATAACTTCTGCCTGGTTCCCTGTCTTTGCTCCCGTTGATGAAGTGTCTCTTATCGGTGACGAGTGCGAAGACGTCAAGAGTAGGTATAAGAAATGGTGCCTCCTGCACATGCCAGCGCTTTTGTCGCGAGACTGGCTGCTATAGCAAGGTGACGACTCATGATGTTGCAGGCTCGTTTCCAACAAGTACCAAGCAAGTGGCCGTCAGACGTGTCACTGTCAAGTGACCAAAGGCCAAGTGTTCAAATCCCTTCGCAAAGATGGCAATTTCAACATGAGACAAAACATTATGTATTAGCAGCTAGATATCCTGCGTGGGCACCACCCGCCGACGTTACGTCCACAACTTCTGGATGAGATACTCAATCTGCTCGGTGCGGTACGTGTCCGGCTCGACGTACGCAATGGTCGAAACGTTGACGTCGAAACCCATGTTCTCGGGCTCCTCGACGCGATACCTCGGCCAGGTGACGTTGGTCACGCCGTTGACGTTGGGGTCGCCCTCGGTGATGAAGCCGACCCACGAGCGCGACATGATGTCGGCCAGCCGCTTGAAGGACTCGGGCTTGCCCTCGAAGGGGTTCACCGCGACGGCCGTGTCGTAGCCGACGCCGTCCGTGTTGTTGAAGACGAAGGCGACCTCCTGGAAGTGCTTGGCGCCGTCGGCCGGGGCGAGGCCGTTGACGAGGACGTTGAAGTGGTACGAGTACACGGTCTGGTTCGCCTCGGCCCACCTGCGCGCCCAGTAGCGCCTGGGGCCGTGCTGGGCCCTGTCGCCGGCGAAGGCGACGACGCGCTTCCACATGGACCCCAGCGAGGAGGCGTCCGGGCCCGTGGGGCGGCCGGCGAGCGTGGCGGGCAGGCCGACGCGGGGGATGTCCGGGTACAGGGCGGAGAGGACCTCGATGGTGACGTTGCCGGCGCCGCCGGAGCGGAGGTAGGCGTTCCACTGCTCGGCGGTGCTGATGCCCTTTGTGCCGAACTGGGTGCCCTCGTCAAAGTTGGCGCCGATGAGGATGGGCACGTGGACGAATTTGCCGGCGTTGATGAGCTCGGACCGCGGGGCCGGGAGGAAGTCGCCGTCGGGCATGCCGTTGAAGGACGGGCTGGCGGTGGCGTTGATGACGTCGCTGAGGTCCCACGCCGGCAGGCCGCGGAGGCAGCCGAGGGTGTCGGCGGCGGCGGAGCAGTTGGCCTTGTCGACGAGGGTGTCGTAGTAGTCCTGCCACGTGCCGGCGGCGGAGGCGGAGGGGCCGTCGACCTCGCCAAAGTCCGTCTCGAGACCGGTGCCGCTCTGGAGGATGGCGGCGCGGTACAGGCCCTCGTCGCGGCCGCCGTAGGCGAGCATCTGGGTGCCGACGCTGCGGGAGCCGGCGCTCTCGCTCCACAGGGTGACCTTTGCCGGGTCGCCGCCGAAGCCGGCAATGTTCTCGTTGACCCAGCGCAGGGCGAGGTTCTGGTCGCGGAAGCCGAGGTTGCCGACGCCGGCGGAGCGGACCTCGTCGCTCCAGAGGAAGCCCCAGGCGTGGAGGCGGTAGTTGATGCTCGCGGCGACAAAGGGCCTGCCCATGCGGACCGACTGCTCGACGATGAAGGAGAGGTTATAGCGCGGGTCGGAGCTGCCGCCGTTGGTGAGACCGCCGCCGTGGATCCACACGGCGACGGGGAGCCTGGCGTCGGCGGCCACGCCGTGCGGGCGGACGACGTTGACGGTCAGGCAGTCCTCCGAGACGTGGTTGCCGAGCACCCAGGTGTCGCTGCCGTAGCCGAAGCACTGGGGCGAGTACTCGGTGGCGTTGCGCGCGCCCTCCCACGACGAGTTCAGCGAGCGGGGGACGCGGAAGCGGAGGTCGTCGACGGGGGGCTGGGCGTACGGCATGCCGAGGAAGAAGTCCTGGCTATAGGCCTCGTTGTGGATGCCATAGTACGAGCCGTTCTTGACCTGGACCGTGGGAGCGGCGGTGATGGTGTTGTTGATGTTGCTGCTGTACGGCTCGACCTGGCGAGGGACGAGGGCAGCTGTACAGGCCGCGGACAGGGCAGCCAGGAGAGCGAGTCGGGCCATGGTGACTGACTGGGCTTGGGCTTGGTTATGCTAGGGGACTACCGACGATGATGGTCTGTCGAGCGTACGCTGACCGAGCAAGGCCCTCATGGCCAGCACACGATCGGAGGCTGGCCGTCATTTTGTACTTTTTTTCAACCGGGCTGCGGGACCGGGAGAAAATCGGACATTAGCACACGTGGAGATCTCCACGATGACCACACGCTGCGCTGCTCTGGAGACGAAGCCATGGTGCAAGTAAGCATGAAATGATGATCCCGGCATCGTGCCACGAGACCAAGACGGCCGGGCCGGGGCAGCGCAGTGCAGCGCAGTGGCTACGTCACGGAAGCGAGGCCATCGCAAAGGCTCGAACACACTCGTACATGGCTGTACAAGCAGTACGGGTTCAGAACCAATGGCCTGGATTTCTCCCCCGCGTCGTCCCGCTGAGTCGGGCCTTTTCTGGATTCCTGGGAAGTGTGGAGGATTGGGGTTTGGTGGCAGGATTGTGTGGGGAAGACGTCGGTAATGGGAGATTGGATTTCATGTAGGCGCGGTCAACTCCCGAGAGAGACGGGACGAACACTCTCCAGCGGTGTCGGTGACGGCGATGGAGGTCCAGCAGAAGTTTCCGACTTCCGAGTCATGACCTGTTTGCAGAGCGGATCAGAGTACCCGACACGGGGACGAGGCACGAATGGGGATGTGGCCCGAGGAGACGTCCACAGTATCGCGAGTCCACTGGTCATCAGGTGACGACGGGGTTGTTGAGAGAAGGGCGGCTTTGTCAGTCACATCCACAGGACAAGAGAGCAGGAAGCTACGGGGTATACCATGCCGATTGCCGTGAAGCAGCACACAGTTATAGATATGAGAGAACTCGGTAACTGAAAAGGCCCGCCGCACTGATCACGATGATGGGAGGTCCTGCGTGAGCAGACGAGCGAGATGACGACAAGAGAGCTCAAACAAGACGGGCTGGATCCAGGTTTCCCTGCAAGATGCTTGAGATGCCGGGGCATGCAAAGCCACGGATTAGTACGCAGTAGCCAGCTCTGCGGTTCCGCCCTGTGCTCCGAATTAATCGTATTCTACAATCGAGAACGTCATGGGTGTCGATGCGGAGAAACAAAACGTGGAATTCTTTCCAGCTGCGCGGAGAAACAACCAAGTGCCACGCCATGTAATCAGCTGGTACCCTGCAATTCGGCTCTGTCGGAGCATGTACAGTGTGGCCGGTAGTTTGCACAGTGACTCCCACTGTCCCGGCACAGACCGGGAAAAAGTGGAGGCGCCACTCCAAATCCCATGACGACATCCGTCCGCTCCGGAAGACACGGCTCCGAAACTTCGGCCTCTCTTTGCGCTTACGACCAGGGTCCGGACAGCAGCCCGTCTCGCAGCAATTGAGCCTCATTCGCTTTGACACACTGCGCTTCACCACACTTTCATATACCATCATCAGTCTCCATTGCCGGTGACATTTTCTCATTGTCAGCTCGTCGTCCCATGCGTGGATAAATCTCTCACATAAACACCACCACTCACCTCCACTCACCTCAAACTCACAATACCTTGCCATCTCACCACCACGCCGCAAACCGCTACAATGTCCGCCAAGTCAAAAACCAAGTTCGTCCACTGCGTAGGCGCACCGGACTTTGACCCCCAGACCTACATCCAAGACACCGCCCGCCAAGAGCAGGCAAACCAGCTCCTCGCCAAGGACAACCTCTACTCCGCCGTCAACCTCTCCTTCAACATCGACCCCAAACGCGACACCTACGTCTACCACGCCATAGCCTCCGTCCGCCTCGTCCAAGTCCAGGGAATCGTCAACATGGGCGGCGAGAACGGCCTGCACGCATGGTACCGCGACGACGACGGAAAACCAGTACATGACCTCCTCCCCCAATCTTCCCTTTCAATCACATTCCCCCCCCCCAGACTAACAAACCTCCAGCTCGAACCCCCTCCCCAAGCCGACGTGGAAGCCTACATCCAAATCTTCCTCCCCACAACCCTCACCGCCTCGGCCCTGAACTCCTTCTCCTCCAACGCCAAAAAGGCCTCCCTCCGCCACGCCATCGCCGCCCACCTCGTCTCGAAGCGCTACATCCACCCGGCCCTCGCCAAAACCCTCACCGTCCCGCGCTGCAAGAAGCCCGGCTCGCCCGCGTGCCCGCCGAACCCCTACCTCGACTTCTGGTCCTGGTCCTCCCGCAACCTCGAGTGGGCCGGCCCGCACCCCGCCTCGGCCGCGCGCATGCAATCCCACCACGTGCTGCCCATCCTCATGCACCACTTTGGCTGCGCCGCGCCCTCCCACGAGGCCCTCGCCGTCCTCAAGCTCCTGTCCGCGGGCCGCGCCGTCGTCGACATGGGCTCCGGCAACGGCTACTGGTCCTTCATGCTCCGCCGCTACGGGCTCGCCGTCCACCCCGTCGACAACATGCAGTCCGAGTGGCGCGTCAACTGGGTCCCCGACACCGCCATCGCCGACGGCACCGCCTGGCTCGCGCGCCACCGCGGCGGCAGGGACCTCGTGCTGCTCCTCGTGTACCCCGTCGTCGGTGTCGGCGTCGGCGCCGGCGCCGATGGCGAGGGCGAGGGCGCCTTCACGCGCGGGCTCGTCGAGGCGTACGAGGGCGACACCCTCGCCGTCGTCGGCACGCAAAACGCAAACGGCTACACGGGCTTCAAGCACATGACCATGGACCAGTACATGGAGCGCGAGCAAAGGGCCTGGACCAAGGTCGTGCAGATCCCGCTGCCGAGTTTCGCCGGCAAGGACGAGGCCCTCTTCGTCTTCCAGAGGGGGGAGAGGGCGCCCAAGACGGCCGACGACGCGGCGTAGACTGGGCCAGGACCGGGAAAATATCAGAGTTGGTACGGGGCATTTGCCTGCCATGTTGGTGTGCTGCTTCGCTCACATCTTTCCCAAGACATGCCGTGAAAGAAAACCTCCCATGGGCCGGATCTTGTCTCGGGATGGGATGTCTACTGCCTCGCAACAATTACCGGGACGTCTCTGAGTCTAGTTATCTGGCCCGGTAGAATCAAAGCATTTTCCGTACATAATATACCCTAAATGACAAGCACACCAACGGGCAGGGCGCACTATTTGAAGCTTTTCACACCAACAAGTGCGGTGGTGACCTTTGTTTTTACTCGACCCATTCTAGATATTCTGCCACGACAACTTTGTGTTCCTCACTTTCAGGGCCATGTCCACCAGGTTATGGATGGGGTCATCGGTTGGTTTACACGTGCTCAAACATCTCATCTCCACCTCTTTTCTAAAGCGGCCTCACTTGGCTTGAACAGCAAGTCGATGCCTCGCCACACATGGATGAAGCTGCCCGCCATTGTCAGCTGAGCACCCGGCCTACAACGCCACACATCAACGGCATTTCACCCAAATACTTTTCAGAAGAAGACCGTGAGAATAGAATCTTTCGACGCGACAAATCTATAAACCATGGTCACACCCCCAATGCCGCCGGACAAAGCATATTTACCAGCAAGTACGCTCTCCGACGCCTCGGACTCGAAAACCAGAAAGCAGACACAACTTCGAGCCAAATGAAAACCGAAATCAAAGGGATACCAGAGACCACCAAGAGTTCCATCGCCACCTCCACACTCCATGAACCCTTTTTAGACCCTCCGCAGGATCGGGCATTTTTTTGTGAGATAAAAATGTACCAAGAAGCCGCACAAGTTCCGAGAGATACCAACTCCGCCTTCCTCTCCCTTTCCCATGTCGGGCACACCGCCAGTCGACAGAGCCATCTCAAAACAGAGTCAATCAACGAGAACTTGAAAATAAAAAAGCCAGCCGCCTCATATCTTGTCGTGGGCTTCCAAGGCGTCGTAGCAAAGCCCGTGTGCTGCTTGCTGCAAAATAGAAGACAGGAGAAACAGGGCAGGAATTCAGTCCATCCTCGCCCCTACCTCTTGAGAAAGTGCAACGGGGCGAGGAAGTCAAGCCTCCCGAGTGTTGTTTTGGTTTCGTTAATCCATCGTTCAAAGGTAGACAAGGGCAAAAGAAAGAGTATAAAAAGTTTCATCGTCACGTCATCACCATAGGAGACGAAGGACGCTCCGCCGCGAGCCGAGCCTTCCCCCGCCTCCACTCCTTCCCTAGCCTTCTTTATAGACTTGTCCGTGGGGGGATCCGGTCGGTGCGTATGGTACAGCTTTGTGGTGTTGTGTGTGTGTGTGTGTGTGTGTGTTGTATGTCAGTCGTACGGGTGTCGTGCGACAGAGCTCGGTATTAACGATGCGCGGAAGCGAGAAGATGAAAAGTACCAAAGCAGAAGTAACGTTGAAGGGAAAAGAACTTCCCGGACCAGGTCGTGTCATGAGTGGACTCGCTGTGTGATGCTGATGTGAGGTCCGTTGACTTTGGACGATGCGGTTATGTGCGTGTGACCAAACACTCTCGAAAACGTATGTCGCAAACAGCGCGGGGCGCGTGTGATGGCGTCCTACCCCAAGAGGCTTCTTTTCCCACTCTCTTCCTTTTTTTCTTTTTGCCTTTTCCACTTATTCCTCGGCCTCGCCCTTTCGCATCCTCTCGTTCCACTTCCGCTTGCCCACGCGGGTCTCGTAGTGTGGGGCGAGTGTCTTGACGTCCTGCATGATGGACTCGATGGCCGAACGCGTCTTGTTGCGGTAGCAATCCACTGTGTCACTCCTTGTTAGTTCTCCCGCACTTGTCGTGCTACACGGTACGGCCAGACAACTCACAAGCTCGCTGCAGGAAGACGGTACGTCCAGCAAAGACACGGCTCTGGAGCCAAGCCATCCGGTATCCGAGGTCGTTCAGGCGGACCTCCTTGCCTCTCACGCTCTTTCGCATGCGCGGGATGGCCACCTCGCTCTCGGTGTTCTCGCCGATGGGGACCTTGACCATGGACTTGCTGTTGCGCCCTCTACGTGTGCCGCGAACGTCCGTCTCCTCGACGCCGTCATCCTCCTCGTCGGCATCTTCTTGGAAGAACTTGGAGCCCGTAGCCGACGGCGGTGGGCTCTGCATTTCGCGGGGGAAGTAGGACCGAGGGAACACGGAAGCGCCCTTGCGGAAAGAGTCGGGGATCTCCTTGGTGTCGACGCCGTCGAGGGTGACGCGAACACGCAGCCTGGAACCGCGGACGTTGTCCTCGACCAGGATGAACTTACGCTTCTTGGCCTCTGGGATATTGGGGAACAGGTCCTCGGGCTCGTCGTTCTCGCTACGGCTGTGCCGGCGAGCCGAGATTGCACCGGCGCCGGTGTGCGAGCTTCCCATGTGCGGGATGGACCCGGAGCTGGGTGCCGGGTAGCCCCCGTGACCGCCGTAGCTTCCGGAGAATACCTGCGACTGTCTCACGTCGTCACCGCTACCGGCTTGGCCGGAAGGGGCCTGGTGGTGGTGGTGATGCTCGTCCATGTACTCGCCATCGCCTAGTCACACAGCTCGGGTCAGCCAACGTTGCACTGGACGGGGTTTTGGAAACAAGTTGCGGAGCGGTTTGCAGGTTCGGAGCGGAGCAAGAGGGGTGAACATGTTTGATCGACAGCCCAGACGACACGAAGGAACCAACGGCAGCGCATCGCGAAACTATTCAAGACAACAAAGGGATGGGAGGGGTCGCTGTTGCGGTACAAGAACGCGGCGCCATGCCATGCCGATGATGAGGATATGTGAGTAACAAGTGAGCTGGACTTTTCTCTTCTCTTCCCTGGTACCGAGAAGAAACCGAGAGGAGCCGTGCGACTGGGACGCAAAACCAAGGGTTGAGGATGCCAAAAACGCTGAGCAATGCGACTTTTTGCCGGCGTCTCTTCTAAGAAACACCGCAGTATGTTTGCCCGACAATCTCGGGCCGAGTGACTAACGACAGCAACAGGCAGCAACTGCGTGCAGCAACTATGGTAATGTACAGATCTGTGCCGAAGAGAAAGGAAATCCCTCTCAACCCGCGGCGAGCTTTGCTGTATCGGGTAGCAGTTGCTTTGATGCGACCGGGAAAAAAAACAGAGGTGCCAGCGCCATACGGACAGGAAGCGCAGATGACGGTTTTAGTGAAGAGATGAAACAGGACGACAAAGTGTAGCGATACCCATTTCCAGACGTCTGACCAACTAGCAGAGTAATAACAGATGCGTGCAGAAATGCACACACAGAGGTAGAGTGTGATGATGGTGCTCGTGTCGCTCTAGACCACGGACGGCCCAACAGGTGAGGGAAGAGGGAGGGGGAAAGGTATCACATAATCAACGATCTCTAGGGGTAATGCCGGGCAGTGTGTGTATGTGCGATGCAACGACAATCAACAACAGACAACGACTGGGCTCGCAAACGCTGCAGATGCGGAGGGCTTCTTAATCACATCTGGTGAAACATACCGACTTCATCCCCTCCACCCGGAGCATTGGCGTGCGGCATATGACCCATGTTCATTCCAGGCATCTTGGATGACGCACCCGCGGGACCCATTCCACCCGCACCCTGAGGCATCCCTGGCGGACTGGGGCCGCCCATGTGACCACCGGGGTGAGGACCGCCCTGAACCGATTTCCGGGTGTTCATCTTGGCCATCCGGCGGACTCGGCGGCTTCGGAGCCGAGGGTCTTGGTTGCTGTTGCGCCAGCTATCCACGGCACGCTGGATGAGACCACGCTTGCCGCGCAGAGGGGGGTTGAGCTGAGCGAGCGCCCATCCCACAGTGTTGCACTCCGTCTCGTACACTTGGCGGTTACCCCTGTACTGGTCCTTGGGGCAGCAGGCTCTGGGGTAGACGCAGTTCTCCGTCTTGAACTCGGCCGACAGCTCGTCCGTGTTGACCGATTCGACGTCACAGCGGATGGTGTACTCCATCTTGACGCGGTCGCGAGAGTACTCAAACGCGATCCATTGCACTCCATTCTGGTCCTGTCTGACGACCAGAGGAGTCGTGGCAGGAATAGGGCCGGGGGCAGCATTAGGATTGACGCCGCCGGGGGTCGAACCGGTGGGAGTGTTGAGGGCAGCGCCGTTCTGGGGGTGCTGAGCGTGCTGCATCGGAGTCGACTGAGGCTTCTGCAGCTGGAGGGGCACCTGCGGCTCCGTCTTCATGTGACCGCGAGGGCTGTTCGTCATCTGAGCCTGGGCGTGTTGCGACGCGTGCTGTGGCATCTGCTGCTGCTGTTGCTGCTGTTGCTGGGTCTGGGCAGACATCATCATGTTGGGCTGAGAAGACATGGGCTGGTGCGTCTGGGCAGCGTGCTGCGCGTAGGGTGACTGCTGAGGTTGCGCCTGCATGGACGGGTAGTGCGCTTGGGGAGTCTGGTAGTACATGTGCTGCTGGAGAGGCTGAGACGGCGGCTGGCCGTAGATGCTGCGGTGCTGGTCATGTTGGGACGGCGATGCCACGGACGCGGGCGAGTTCGACTGCGGCGTGTGGTATGAGATGGGAGGGTAAGGTCTCGGCATTTGAGCGGCTGCCATCATGTCGGGTTGGTCTGCGAAGACGAGTTAGCCAGCTGCTTGCGTATGAATTGGTGATGATCTCGACGCGTCGTCAGACCGGATCACGTCGCGCCCGGTATGTACGAGTCGCTTGTTTGTGCGCGAGGAAGGGTGAGAGAAAATAGCAGCTTACCGGCGGAGGTGTATCCGCTCGTCGCGCCTGGAGTGCTGTAGGGGCTCGGGTGCGCGTATCCGTAGGGAATACCGTCCGGGGAGTGCTGAGCGTTGGTGGCCTGGCTCGACTGCTGGTAGGCTGGGGCAATGGGATGGCCGGACGCGTAGGAAGGATGATGCTGCTGCTGGTGCTGCTGGTGTTGCTGCTGCTGCGACTGGGCCTGGGAATGGTGTTGTTGGTGAACAACACTCGAGGGTCGAGGATGTTGCTGGTGCTGCTGCTGATGCTGCAGGTGCTGAGTAGGTGCTGGACCCTGGGGCTGATGGTGGGGATGATGCTGCATAGAGAAAAGACCCATTAGTCCCTAATCCACGATCGCTTCGACGTATTAACTTGTCTTGGAGACAGCAAGAAGAAAACAAAGGAAGCGTGGCAGGGCGCGTCTATATTTTTATTTTTGCACCTTGACAGCGTCAGGGGACTGGGGGCGTGGCAGTCCAGGTGGTCCTGATGCCCCTGGGTGTTGACGAGGATCTCGCGGGTGAGGCGTGCTAGACCCAGTTTGGGACCCCTTTCTGATATAAAGTGGACATCATAGGCTCCAGAACATGGTCGCGTACTACAGCGCCAGATCGGACATGAGGGAAAGAGAGGAGACGGCCTCAGGACTGATGATGCTTTACCCCTGAGTAATCAAGCAGCTTCGCTAAAAGAGAGTAGAGGATACTCGACAGCGGAACCCGAAGTTTCGAGCGAGCGAGAGGCAGATGAGATGGGCCTGGCTAGCCACCGGCAGGTGCTGCAGTTTTGGGATGTGGCGCGCGACTGGGAGGAAACCCACAAACCAGAGAGAGCGCGAGACGAGAGGTGCAAAGAGAGAATGACCAGGGAATCACGAAGGAGGATGAGAGATGGCGATCGCAGCGAGGGTGCAGCAGGATATGGCGACGACCACGTCCGCGTAGTAGGGGGGGTTGGAGGGGTGGGAGTGGATTGGACGAGTGAGGAGGCAGAAGAGGAACAGGGTAGGTAGGTATTTGGTCATTGGGGCCAGGTAGGATTTGGAGTGGATATATGATGGGGACTGATACGTGCAAAGTGTAAAGGATTTGAGCGAAGCCGTGAGGCAGAGACGGGAGGCGGGTTTTGGAAAGGCATCTTCTTCGTGCTCTCTCTCTCTTGCTCTCGTTGTCTCCCTCTAGCGGCCTGTGCCTTTCCCTCTCTCTTCCCTCTCTCGCTTTCTCGCGCGCTCTGGTCTATAGCATAATCTCACTCGAGATACGGTATGGCAGATGAGCCAGGTCCCCGAGACCGGGACTCTTGGTTGGGGACAGTGGACCAGGCCAGGGGGCGCGGACGCAGTGGAGCGGATGCCGGTGATGCTGGTGTTCGGGGTAGAGAGAAGCGCAATGTAAGGTGATACAAGGGGCGGTATAATGATACGGTTGGGTATGGCATGGTATGGTACCTTTCTTGGGGCCAAGAGGCACAATGCGACGCGATGCGATGCTAGGCAAGGCAGCGAACGAAAAGAGATGGCGTCAGGGACTCAGAGGCGGAGATGTCGACTCAACGGCAATGGCCATGCAGAAGTGACACGCTACCACAGCCGTGATTTCTCAAGTACGGAAAAACTTGCGCTTGGAAGCCAGGTGGTTGAGAGTTGGGTGCGTAAAAGAAGGATCGAGAATGTAGCGCGGCGCGACCAAACAGAACAGTAGGAGCTGACGAGGAGAGTGCAGATACGCAATGAGTAAGAGAGACCACAACCAGACAAAGTCAGGGTTTGAGAACGTGCGTTCACGTACTGACAAGCGTAGCTAAAGTCAGGACTGAAATTGGCAAATGCGTGCCGTACGGGGTGTACGATGTGAAGCAGAATGCAGGAGCAAGAGCAAATGGCAGAACGGCAGTACCTTCACAAACCTCGCTAGAAAGAAGGTTGCAAAAACGCACCTTGGGACCTTCTTTTGGATGGACGGACGGATAGGAAGGTGCGGCAGCAGCCCAGCAGAGAAAGAGAAGAGACTGAGAGCTTCTCGATGCTGTTGGTGCTTTGGTTGTGCTGTGCTTGTGCTGTGCTGCAACTGCAACTAACAACTCGCAGAAGGTAATGAAGAGTGTGGGAGAACTGGGAGCAACAGGGGATATATCGACCAGGGAGGGCGTGGGCGTGGGACGCCGAGGACGAGGACGAGGGCGAGGACGTGGGCGAGGCGGGAGGGTTTGAATGACTGGGACGGGGACGAGCGAAAGACGCAGGATGGAGATGGGACAGGAGGGGCTGGTGTGTGGGGAGGGAGGGTACGTGTTCGACTGGGAGGGGGGTGTGAAGACCGAGAGTCTCACGGTGGAGAAGGAGACGAGAGAAAAGTGAAGTGGGTATTTTTTTGCTTCCTTTTTTGGTGAGAGCGAAAAATGTCGTATACGTGTGACAAAGTGTGGTATGGGTACAAGGTATGCGTGAGAGCAGGGGGTGAGGGGGCACAGGGGTGGACCGAGTTGGATTGGGTGAGGTGGGATGGGAGTGGATGGGATGGACGAAGGTGGGCCGGGATGGCAGGATACCTACCATCAGTATCCGTACCGTGAGGCAGGTAGGACAGGGCAGGGGAAGCGAATGGAAAGGCGCCGTAGCAGTAAAGGATGATGAGTGATATTGGTCGATAATGTGCAAAAGAAGGTCAGGCCAAGGGGCCAGAAAAAAACAACCAAAAAAGTGACGCGAATTGCAATCAATCAGACTCTGGAGCGAAGGAAGGTACTTGCGTTGCAAGAGGAAAAAAAAAAGAAACCACAGCGCTGCGGATGTACTGCGACTGCGTACTGTCACTGACTGACTGACCGTACTGCCGAACGCCCTAAAGCTACGTACTCCCGGATGGCGCTGGCACATGGGGGCAGTGTGACAAGGGTATACTGCACTGTAGATTGAATGGCCAATGGCGGCATCCACTTGCAGGGCCGAGCAGGGCCAGCTGCCCAATCAGGCATGTCTCGTCCGGGACTAGCCAGCGGTCCAGCATATTACCGGGATGCCGCCGGCTGCGCAACTAGGTACTGATACTCTCCACTGGTACTCTCCACTGGCGCTGGCGTTGCCGCTGGCGTTGCCGCTGCTGCTGCTATCGCTAGCTCTGCCTGGAGTATCAGGCTGAAGCAGCTCAGGCTCAGGCCCAGGCACGGAATGAAGGAACTGTGCAAGGAACGACGTGCAATGCAACAGCACGTCTTCTTCTGCCCGTGATCGACTTCTGGCCTTTGGTGAAGACAAGCACCTTGAGCAGGCAAGAAAAGAGACGGAGAGAGAGGCAATACTTGCAGTACATCTCGAATTCGCGACAGGCCTTGCCGATGCCCCCACCTCCATCGTCGCCGACCACCCTGGCCACCCGCTTCCACTTGGCTGTACAGGTATTTGGCTCAAGGCGGTGTAGGCGGAGATGGCGATATTTGGCAGTGAAGTGATGCAGACTCTGTGCTGCGCTGCTTCCCTACACAGTAGTGACTAGCGTCTAGAGCACTGCATGTACCGCACGCGAGAGAAATCCGATTCGAGGTGCGGTGAGCCGGGGGGGGCTGCCGTGTGGTGCCTGCATCGCATCGCATCGCATCGCATTTCGCTCTGCTCTGCTCTCCTTTGCTTTACTTTGCTTTCACAGGGGCACTTCTCTCTCCCTGTCTCCCTTCATGGGAGTTGCCGCTCGCCGGGTCCCATCCCATGTAGCTCCATGTCGGCCCCTGAACGCCAGTCGATACACTCATGAACTGCCATCTGCATCGCTGCACGCAGTACTGTGAAGTGCCAGGAATCAGAGAGCACTTCGCTGCCGACCTGGGGTCATGTATCACCCACGTCCAAGTCCTGGACCATGTGCCAGGCGCGACCAGGCACTTGGGCTGCGGCGGCGCACGCTCGACCAGCGACGCGGAAACGCCGTTCCGAGTACGCTCGGCAACGGCCACTAGACCGTTGATCCAAAGTACCGATACGTCACGTTTGTCTCCCCTTGCCGTGGCGAGATGGAGGGGTCGTCGACTCCTCACGACGGGCGGCACTAGCCTCACCTTGTCACCCTTGGCCCATGGGAACAATGGCCACAAAACGTGTCATGACAGGCTTCTCCTCATCTGGACTCCCGCCCCGGCTTGCTTTTTGTCCATCCGACCGCCAGGGACGCGTCTCCGTCTTCAAAGCTCAGCCCAAATGGTCTTGATCGAGAAGATGGCACGGGACGAAGTCTTCTCATCCGTTGGGATAACGACGTCGCGTAAGGGTCAGCTGAGGTCTGCCGAAATGCTGTCCCCTCTTCTTGCCTCTGCTCGGCTACCGGAATCTGAATCATACAGTAAACGATGACTGCCTGAACACTGGAGCCTACTCGGCCTACTGCGAGTAGAGGTGGATTGCTTCTTCACTGGACTCTGCTTTGCGCCGCCACTGTGATTGGAGAAAGCTGATGTCAGCCCCGCCAGAGACAGGGCACAGTGGTGGTGCACCACCTCCCAAAGATACTGCGCAATATACGGATGCTCTGGGTGAGGTAACCAATGTAGGTAGCGAGGAACGAGGTAATACGAGGCAGTTGCAGCAAGGCAGGTCCAGCAAGCCGACGCCTCTACGGATACATCGCACATGTCCTCAATCGTCACCTCATCTTCATCTCGCCTTTGCCAGGATGTGCCCGCCAGGCCACGGTGCACCGTCTCCGGCCCCTTCTGAACCTGTCGATGGCCTGCAAGCCTTGCTCGCCTACATACTGCAGGCAGTACGCTCTCCTCTTGCTTCCTACTGGGACGCGATGGAAAGAGACTTCGGGACTTGGAGAGAGGGTGCAAACTGTGCGCTGCTCGTGGCGACATGCCGTGCCCTGTCCCATTTCGAGAGCAACAGGACGCGATCGAGTACGAGGGGGTAAACGTAGGGCTCGTCGTCGCTGGACCTCACTGAGGCTACAATAAAAAAAGCTGAAAGGCTGGCACCCGTTGTACTTGAGACAGGACTGGGCAAGTCTCACTGGCACCACAGTACCAAGTACGTCTCGTTTTCCAACGGGCCCAGCCATCTCTTGGCTTCGTGCGGCGCATGCGCCATCCTCCATCTTCCACCGTCCCTTGTCCCATATTATCCCATTTCCGTCTGCCGGGAATGAGGTACGGCACGGCACAACAGAGCATTGCGCCCTGTGGCTTGCAAGGGGGCTGGCGTTGATGGTAATTGAATGGCGAGCAAACAACAGACAGACGGACAGGCAAACATGACTCCCTGATCTTGTGCGAGGAACCGCGAAACAATCGCACAGTGGGACAAAAGCGTGCTCGGGGGGGGCGGGAATAAGCAGGCCAGCAGGCAGACGCTGTATCCGTGTACTGTAGGTAATCGGGAAGATTACGTGTTTGCGGCGAGCCTGAGTACTCGACTGCCACCCCAGAGCTTCTTCTGTACCCGTGTGCCACGACGTGGGTGCTGCGCTCCGTACATCGTAGAGCAAAGCAGGGCACAATGCAATCGTGAGCTTGTCACTCTGCACAATTGATACGCAGTAGCAGTATCAGGGTACGGAGTCCAGTGGGCTTCCCAGACCAAAGTGAGCTTGAGCAAGCTTCAACCAGTCCCTCGGAGCCTGAACTGGGTTGGGTGGCACTCACCCTTCCCTACCCGGCCCTGGACGTATTTGGCTCGGCTTTGCTGCCCACCATCTTGACATTTTCCCTTCTCCAACTTTGGGGGAAGATTTGGAGGAGAGGGACAGAGGCACCCTGGAGACTGTGAAGACAAAATGGAATAGCGCCGTGGCCAGTACAGAAGGTCAGTCGGACGGGGGGGGGCCACTCATGCACCGAGGCCTGCGACAGCCCCGGTCATTGGTGAAACAGGAGCTACCTTGCCAATCTCACAGACATTCGAGAGTCCTGGCCTGGACAAGCTTGCGACTGCCCTGCCGCCTTCTGGAAGCGACGGGAATCCCAGGACGCCTCTCTCCGAGGACCAAGGTACCTGGAGCCATGCGTGTCGCTCGAACCCTATCCATGTTTGACCTCTGGCCTGGCTCCCACTAGAGAGCCATGGTTGACGTCCGTGTTTGCCGCCTGTCACGACTCGTCGTCAAAGCGGACAACCGAGTGATGACTTCAGACCATTTCGACTGGAGGGCGGTCAAGCTGAGGCAGCCAACCTTATGCGTGCCCCCAGAAGCTCGAGTAATTCAAATAGCAGACACGAAAGAGAGAGGGAGGGGGATTGAAAGACTCGGGACTGTGAAAAAAAAACCACAGCAGAGATACAGAACACACCGCCATTTGACAGTGCAGAACAGAATTCGACATCAAGACGTTCCTTCTCGCCCCTGAAGGCTGAGAATTTGCATATGCGATAACGGTGAAAAGCAACTCACATTGTCAGGCTCGTGCTTGTAGCCTCCGGAGGGCTGCCTGTTCTGCGCCATGGCTCTGACAGTCATGAGTTGATATCGATGATTCCTGTGCGTTGTCTTTGGTTAGCATCTGTCATCTGTAGCTAGTGAACCTTGAACCACGTCTTCCAAGGCCTCCCTGGGCTTTTGGCTCGATTCCAGCCACGACAACGGGGATGCTCGATGTCCTTTCTGCCTGTGAGCCCGCTGTGGTAGTATCCCATCGCCGAGGATGGCCATACTGACGCCCAAACTCTCTTCCCCGCACATCGAAAACCAAGGTTTTGCCATCAACTTTCGTGGAGCCGCCTGGCCGACGCGCAGGCAGAACCGAGTAGTCTTGTCGAGCCAGCAAGAGGATGGAGAAAGGGGTACAAAGATGAAGCTGGATCGCAAACATAGGCCCAGGACCAGCCAGTGTGCTGCGCACTCACCTTTGGGCAGTTATCTCGGTGGCGATCGCGATGATGTGTGCGAAGCAGCGTGACGCGATGCGATGCGATGCGGCTTCCAGTAACTCTCGGTTCGTTGTTGCGGGTAGGTAGCGGTTCTGAATAGGACTATGCCCAGATATTGGGCAGGTATGTCCGATGTTGGAGACGTTGTGAAACAGAGGTATCCCAGCACGCTACAGGTCGACTCAAGTCAGCATCTTAAGTGTTTTGTTTTCTGAACTTTGATCGGAGCAAATTCATGCGACCGCGTCAAGAACACGCGACCGAGACCCGTACGGCGAGCTCTATTAAAGCAACGCCCCCCTTTTTTTAACACCCTACCACGAACATGGTGTGTGTGTGTGTGTGTGTATGGGTGTGCGTACGAGTACTCGTACCGTGTGGCAATCTGCTCCGGCGTCCCCTGCCGGCAATCATTCAAGGAGAAGGGGAGGGCAATATATCAACGCCGCACAGGTGGTGCAAGAGAAAGATGCGTCGTCGAGTCGTGCAGACCCGACCGTCTTCATGCGCAAACTGCTACATGGGACGTTACCGAGATTGAAACGACAACGCGCTTGGGCGTCATGAAAGCCCCATTGTGGACAGGCGCCGAACGGTATGGCCTTCAGATGATGCATCTCGAAAAGCAATTTCGGGTGACCCCATCGAAAATACGACAGAGACCCAAGCTGGCACGATGGGAAAATTGACGACGCGGGTCTTGTACAGGAGGAAAGGGTGACGGAACGAGAGGCTGGAAAGCGTCACCTACCTCGATGTGTCGAAAGATAAAAGACGGAGACGTGTTGGAGAAGCGTACGGAGTAGGTATGCTTGTACGATTCCTTGTCGGCTGTTATCTGCGCAAGGCTGGGTTTGCGTTGACCGTGGTCCCGGGCGGGTTGGGATTCTGCAGCGGTTCTGCAATCCTGGTGCGATGCGATATGCCTGTTCCTGTATCCTTACAGAGCGTACTGGAAGGTATCAGCGGAACGGTACGCTAATAAGAAGACAGAACCTCGGTGCGTGTGCGCAAGGTGGCGGCAGGGAGGAAGGCATGTAGTGTGGGCAAGCTAGGTATGCTGTATGGATTGGGCAAGGTACATAGGCAAGGTAGAGATGGAGTACGCAGTACGATGTACTGAGTAAGTATGCACGCTGTAGTACTTGTGCTTGTGCTCGTGCAAGGGGATGGGGGATGGGGGATGGGGGATGGGGATGTGGAAGGGAACCTGACGATGCGACAGGCACGATATCTCGATTTGCCTGGCATTATCAACGCAAGGAAAGGTGACGTGGGATCCAAGAGAAGGAAAATAAAGTGTCGCCTAACCTCGAAAAAGCGTGGCGCTGTTTAAAGGTGGTGCAAGCGCAACGAATGTTTTGTTCCCTTCTCCTGCCGCTTGGTGTGAGCTGCAGTCTTCAGAGGCACATTCGCCGAATAACACTTGGTAGATGCTGTGCAATATCAAGTAGGAGCTCGGTTTGGGTAAGGTGAGGTCTAGTATCCGTAAGAGGCCTTGCTGCTTACCTAGGTACCATAGTACGCAAAGCACCTGTACGCCGTATGTCTTACGTAAGGCGGGCAGTGTAAAGAAGGGTGAGGAACGAAGATGAAGAGAGTAGATAAAAGAGAAGGTGCGTTCTCTGGGGATGGCCCAGCTCCCTGGTCCAACGTTGTTCGCTGGGGCCGTGCGGACAAGCCTGGGATTGGGATGGGATGTGTCTGCAACCTGTACTGCCTACTCGCAGTATGGCGCAGTACCACAGTAGTAGTGCACTTACTTTGCCAAAAAGTTCACCTGACACCTCACTACGATGCTGGTAGGTAGGCGAAAAGAGGCCTGGTAGGTAGATGATCGTCCCGCTGCCTGTCCTCGACTGAAGACTGACTTGGCCTTCCACGTCTCTGCGCTCTGTTATCTGCATCGTGTTAGTATGCATTCATCCAGTCAGTCCGTCGGTGAGTTCATGCAAGCCGGGCCAGCCTTACGCGGGAACTGCTGCTGGCTCGTCGGCAGCAACCGCTTCCCATGGGCAGCCAACACGCAGGGTACGCAGCAGGTTGTGTGATAGTACAAGTCTCGAGCGACTGGGGATGCCACTCGAACCTGGGAATGGATGCATACCTGGACTTGGACGTTGGGAGAGGCGCCTGTGCCTGTGCCTGTGCCTGTGCCTGTGCCTGTGCCTGTCTCCAAGCAGGGGTTTGTCCGAATTCTGGAGAGTGTACGTGACGCAGGGTTGATATGTGACGCAACGCGTAGACTGGTAGTCGAGACCCTGGACGGCTTACGAGGTTTAGACAGAGCAGCGTACTGTTACGCACACGTACTATGTATTCGTAGTAGGAAGGGTGTTTAGGATGATGAGGGAAGAGAGGGGGATTGAAGCACGACTCTCAGGTCACGGGAGAAAATGTTGGATATTTAGGCCAGAGACAGGGACTTTGGAAATAGCGACCGAGAGCTTTGGCAAATCATCTCGTACTAAATCATATCCGAAAAGAGAGCCCAGAACGAGTGGGAAGACAAGTCCGTCCGATAACGCCAATTCCAAAGGGGACGTCGTTCCATCATTGACCACTCAGCACACTTATTAAGGAGAAGCTGGGGGGTGTCATGAGCTGCGTCTGGCACGATACCATTGGGCCATGCCGCCCTCCACCATGATAATTGTGGACAGCAGAATCCCGGCTAAATGATATGTATGGATAGCTGTTGGGGCAACCTGCAGAAACATGGAATAGTGCCCCGGCGGTGGACGGTAGAGGAAAAGGCGGAAATCGCAATACGCTGCCCAAGTCAATGAGAGAAGCCTGCCTAGCTAGGCCGTAACTTTTCTTCACCGCTTGACCGGCTGCCGTGGAGCTGTCGCGACCTCGCCCACAATACTCGACTTGCGCCACCAGCCGGGGAAGCATTGAAATGCTTCCGGGGAATCGACGGAGCTACTACGTACTGTGTAAGCGCCAGTCCATAGGAAGTGGTGTTCGTTCAAAAGAAAGTGTGGCTGATTGGTAGTGCGAACCACATGGCATCTGTATTTGTCCAAGGGGGCGGCAACGTCGGTAGAATTAAGCTTCGTCAACCGCCCGAGATGGCGGTTGACAGGCCGCCGCTTCTCTGTCCAGGCAGGACCAGGTTAGCAATACGCAGTAACAGTACAAGTAGGGGCACACGGCGAGTACTTGTAGACCACGGGCTTGAAAGGCCCCGGCCGTGGCTTGACATGTACTGCGAGTAGCGCTGCGTACTGCTAGCGCAAGCCGCACAGCGGTAAGAGATCGGGACGTACTTGTAAGGCAGAGAGGCTTGAAGGTATCGGTGTTTTGGTGGATCGTTGTCTGTCAAAGAATCGCCCACGAGAAAACAGCCCTTGCCCGCTGAGGCGAATACCCAAGCCCTGGTCCAAGACCCAAAACGACGTGGGTATCATGGTGTGCGAATGACACAGCGGGCGTCAATCTCGAGAGCATGTGCTTGAGGCGCGCTCCATCGCACATCATCAGAAATGTTTCCCCTGCGTCGATGCTGGTCCGTATGGTGCATACTGTGTAATGATGACGGAGTAGCGACTTTGAACAAAGCGTGGACACACAAATGTAGCCGTAGGTTGACGGGATTGAGACTCTCCTACTTGTACATAGACGAGTCAGTCAAGGTGCCCCTACCAGTTCAATCGAGACGTTGCGCGCGGTGTCTCTGAGGCACTCGTCGCTGTGGCTCCGAAAATGAACCTGGTTCAAGCGATTTGTACAACTGTAGCACTTTACACAGGAGAGCCACCTGCACCGCTCAGCCAGAAACGAATGATCGGAGCGCGTGACCTGCGTACACTGCAGCACAAAGTCTGGGGCGACCAGTCCAGGCTGCTGGGCCTGGATCCAAGTGGTGGTGACACGGCGCGGCGGCATGGGGGTCAAGGTGTGGTGGCGTGTGCTTCGCCCGCTACAACTCGATTGGCCGTGTACTTTGCGTCCAAGTAGCCAGGGGCAGCCCTGTCTAGCGATTGTGATGGGGTCTTACAGACCGAGCCGCCTGGTTCGAGAACGCGGACGGCAGTGAATGGGATGATGCTGAAGAATTTGAATTGGCCAATAACTTGAACAGGTCGCGCATGGAGGATGGCGGGAGAGGTCCGCTTTGACCTTCTTTCTTTTCAACTGTTCGCCGTTCGCTATGAAATGACCAAAACTAGAAGCATCGTTAACGAAACACGCGACACTTGGTGAAGGGAGGCGCGGGCGCTTAGAGCAGGCGAAATTCCTAGTCTGAATCTCTCAGACTACGCCGCGCTACTGGAGTGGCCGGCATGTATTCGCACATTGTGCGCCAGCAACTCTCGCCCGCGGTATCGGCCGAGTGGCCACTGTGGTAGATAGAGGATGTGCAGTCGACGCAAGAAAAGGGCTGGCATTTGGGGAGACCTGGCGTGGGTGGCGCAACTCGACTTGAATTCGGGCCAGGTATCAGCAGGGCTGGTATCCGTACAAAATCCAGCAAGCCCTGCGGCGTGTCCCAAGCGCGCTTCATAACTCGCATATTTCGCAGGGTCCGGAGGGAGAGGATGGAATGAGCCGGGCGAACATGCGACGGCGAGAGAAACAGCGACTCAGGTCGAGGAATGTCGGGCAGGGCTTGAATCCAAGTCGCAAGTTGGCTGAAGATATTCTGATTCGAAGAGGGGGCTGGCAATGTTTCAGTTGAGGGGCGGCTGGCGTCCGGCTAGTCCTCATGCCGTTTCCTCATGGGACTAGCCAGCAGATGCACGACACAGCGTTCATACGAGCCCTCTGACGTTGCTTCTCTACCACGACACTGGATGATCATGGCTGCTCTGTAATCATCGGCACGAGCGAGACACTATGACGGTTTCCAGGAGTAGCCGTCGGTGCAGCGAAGCTTGTACGGCGACTTTTGTCGAATATATGACAGCATGGACAGGTCGCTAGGCGAAACCTGGAAGTGTTTGGGCCTTTGCCGCAATAAACGAAAGAGAAGGAGAAGAAACGCGCCCTTTTGAGACCTACTGCTCGCAATAACAAAAGGTAGATGGCGAAAGGCCTTCATCGCTTAGACAGCATCGCCGACGTGCTCAGAAACGAAGGACGTTGAATTGAACTGATGTTGGTTCGGCAATGCAGGGAACTGGTTGGAGTCGAGCGGTAACCAGGGGGCGGTAAGGAAAGCGACAGGACGCGATCAATACATAGGCAGAGGTAGCGTGTAGGGCAGGCACCTTGCAGAAGACTGTCCTATTTGCAGGTGCCTACCTTGAGGCTGGGAAGTCGCTGCCCAGGGTATTCTATGGGCAGGTACCTACCTCACCTAACCCTAGGTAGGTGCCTTGCTGCATATACGCGATAATAGGTAGCATGTGGGCAGTCGGGTACAGAACGGGGGCTTGGAACGGGGGCTTGCTTGTCATCAGCAAGGGCGGGCACAGGCACAGGAGGCCTCGAGGTCTCGCGAAAAGGCAGGTGTAGCACGTGTTCGCGTGTTCTGCCGACTAGGGTCTGACATGCAGCGATGCAAAAAAGGGAAAGCAAGCTTCAAAAGACATTCATCTACATTCTGGGGACCGAGCGAACTGAAGACCAGCCTAGCAAGACAAGACACACCTGGAAGCAGGGAGCCTGCGAGCTGCCGTTGCCACCATGCGATCCAAGGAATGCCTGTCCCTGCGTCACAGCCCGAAAGCAGCCCGGGGGTTCAAATACTTATACGTCCTGTTCAGGGCTGGCAGTGTTCAGATATGAACGGAGTCGAGCATCGCCATCTGCTACGGTAGATCTACCGCTCCAGTGGATAGTTCTGGGTCTATCATATATAAGATGCCTCTGGGCAAGTCGAACTAAACTTGCTGTAGGAACGTGGCCTTTCATTGCAGACGACAGCTGCTTGCGATGCCTGCTGCACTGGCTGAAAACAAACCAAAAGCTCAGGGTGTCGACTGTCTTCGCCCGTGCGTCGCAACGGAACCTGTGGACATCATCGGCATTTCGATCAATGACGATTCAAGCAATGCGAATCTTGGCCACAGCAGATGAGACCTACTTGTATGCTCTCGAAAACCGTCATGTATGGTTCTCCACCGGCGCGACGCGCTGCGGGAAGCAGGGATTGCAGCACCGTCGAGTTGGATGGAGACGGCGTCTACCTGTATGCAGGGCAGACAACTGAGAAAAACTCCACAGACCCTTTCCCCATGGCTGGCGACTTCCCAAGTGCATGCTCAGTATCCGTACATGTAGAATTAGTTCCCATGTTCCGCCGAGCCTCTTACTGTGTTCTTGTACTGTTAGCCCTAGCGTACGTGCCAGTCGGGAAGCCCAGGGTTGGACGAGGGGTATTGAACTTGAGGGTGCTGACAGTAACCGGCCCTTCCTTGTTCAGACGCTGCACAGCATTGTCCCGTCCCAGGTTGACGCAGCCATGAGACGTCGGGCAATCCAGGCGTACGATACGCATGTACCTAATCGTAAGCTAGACATAGACATGGCATTGGCGCGATGAGCCAAGGTCGCCCGTAGTGCATCTACATGGCAACGACACAGAAGCCGCCCTGACAGATCCTCTGCGCAGCAATGACTCTTGATCGAATGCCAACATGACCCTGAATATCGGGACGAGCTAGAACCGCTTTTGCGTACATAGTAGTGTCTGTTTGTCCACCCTCCCCTAGAAGGTCCGCTGGCCGAGTGTCTCCGGGAAACAAGGACTGGGTTTCGACGCAAGTCTAACGGTTTGCGAGCCGGTTCGAAAATTGGCAGCGGACGGCGGGGCGCGAGGCGCAGATGTGCAAAGACGACGGCCCCCAGCATGCAGTAGTTGGAACATGGGTACATGCGTGTGTGAATTGGTCGGAAAAGCTTGCACGCCATCGACTTTATCGCAAGTGGCAACATACGGAGTAGACTCGGCTGCTCTCAACGGCTCCTTGGCAAAGGATGCTCAAAGGATGCTGCTTCAAGTAAGCGATATGCCAACACGATGTAGCTCCTTGCCGCGCGGAAATCGCCGCCATGGCAGCAAGATGTTGAACGCTGCCGTACTCTCAGTCTCAGTATTGCGCAATGACTGGCTTTGCGAACCTGCTTTTCGTGACAGATGCCGGCGCCGTTCCCGTTGTGAGTCGGATACGTGTAGCAACGAGTCGGGAGCTGAGAATCTTGCCACCACATAGCTACACAACACGAAAAGGACTCAGCTGCCACAAATACAAAAGCTGTATTACCGGTACCCAAGCCCGCATGTCGAGGGGCCTGCGGAGGGGTCTCAGTCGTGCGGCAAAGAAAAAATAATGCTGTCGTACGTCCAGAAGCGCCACGGCGAAACGGGACGTCAGCAACGAACTAGAACTTTGGGGGCGCGGCAGGCGCGATGCCTCTGCGCCATAAATGTCAGTGGTCATCGACAATTGCACTGCCGAGTCGAGTTCGGCATCTCATAAGTCAAGTACCTGAGCCATGCGTTGGCTTTTCGCGTGTGCCGTCGGTCGGTCGTTCTCTCGATCCGGACTGGGTGTGCTTCTCGAAGCTGCAGACTGGTTGTTGTTGGAAGCGGGAATGGTTGCATTTTGGGTATTGAGCAGCCCCTTGCGGATACGTTGTATCCACTCGAGTTGGGCATCATGATCAAGCAAGCGGCATAGCAGTTCGACCATAGCCCGGCTTTCATCCCGCCATTGGGGTTAGCAGCGCACGTTTCCTTGTATCCTCGTCTGGCTCTTTACCCTTGCAGTTGACGTGACGAAATCTCAATCACTGACCACGCAGTCCTACCGTGTCGCCAAAGACCAAAAGCTACCGTCGCTTTCTAGAACCCGCGTGTCTGTCTCATGAGAATGTTGGTGTCGTAAACCCATGTCTCGAGCTTGTCGCGTCAGGTGGCGGAGGACTTCCTAGGCTCTAACGGGGACGGAGAACCGGCATGAGAGACAATTCGTGACTACGACTGAAGAGTCTCCCTGCGCAAGTGTCAGTACGGCACAGCTTCAGAGTATGCGTAGGCGAAGTGGTACGTACAGGCTCGTAATCAAGTCGCCTTAGTGCGAGCATCGGTTGCGTTTGTATTACCAACGCCCCCATCCTCTGCTGAAAGATGCGTCCAATTGCTGCGATTTTACCATCGTTCTCGGTGCATGCTGACTATTTTTAATCGTCCCAGCTGGTGGCGATTGTTGCGCCTGCTAGGTTTGCACCGAATACATGATGCTTTAGCCACACCGCGGGCCCTGCGAAAAGGGAATGCGGACTGAGGAAACAGTCATGGTTGGTCGCGTACACCAAGAGCGAGATGCCTGTCGTTGTTCGGAGCTGGGTCCTGCAAGACTCGCCGCACCATTTGTGCCTAGTTTTCGCCACCGAGATACGACGACGTCTTTTCCATTCCTGCAGTCGCAAAGACGACTTGATGCTCGTTTTGGCTCCGACAGCCTCTCGGCGCTGCTGAGATGGGTTGCTGAAGAAATGGTGGAGGGGATACGGAAACCCAGAGAGAAATCATCTACGGACATGAGGTTGTGTTCTGTGTCGTTCTTTGTACCTAGGTACTGCACTTGCCTCATCACTGCAAGCTATTGCTGTCCACGGCAAGTGCGCTGCGCAACGTTCCTACCTCAGTGGAATGGCATTGCCATGAAGAACTTCAACTTGTCAGGCAAGAGCAGTTCGGTACTCAGGTTTTGTCCTCCGCAGAGACTGCAAAATCAACGCAATGGCAATTGTTTCTTCTCTCTCTTCAAGATCGTATCACCAATCCGGAACCCCGGGGCGCACACCCACGACACCTACCGCTGCCTCTGCGCGAACATGCGCATGCCCTGGCCATCTGGGTCTGCAACCCTGCCGGCAAGTATCCTTACATACACATGGTCGTACTCCTTCCCCTACCTGTCGACTCATACAAGTAGCCTTTGACATGTTCTCGGAGAATTTGCAGACGGCTGACGCAGCACAGTTCTGGTGCTGAACAGGTTAAAGACACGCATACTACGTATCTTGATCACTGTCGGCGTTGCGACGATGATGGAAATTAGCAGCATTAATCTCTGGCTTCGGTCATCGTCGACGTACGTCCCATGCTTGGTTGTCCTGGACCCGGCTACATCTTGGAAAGGACCGAGCATGCCGCCACCTCACACACACAAGTCGAGCCAGCAGTTTGCTCCCTTCGCAATCAGCGCCACAAGTCTCCTCACTGGCTGCCAGTGCCTCATGCCGGCCATTATGGTAATGACAGTGTAGAGCTAGAAGGCGCGCACTCGGCGCGCTCTCTTTCTCTTGCCAGACGGAAGACGGAGGACTGCATACTTTGCCGCCGCGGCTAGGCCAGTATTTCTGAAGAGTGCGGTACGAGCCAAGGTAGCGAGCAAGGGCTGCTGCCGGTCAAGACGTGGGCAGTCTAGGATGTGGACGCGGCTGCCCGTTTTACGGCAGGGGCTATCCGATGGGACGGTGAAGAGGGCCATTCTACAACTTTTGACAGGCCACCTACTTGTAAACCTGGCTTAACCCCACGGAAGCTTGAGCGATCAGGTCTCGATTTGTCCAGTTGAGTATCCGTACCCGCATGTTACGGTTGCTTCTTTGTCTTATCAACATTACTGACACCGCCTGACAATGTGTGCACTGTCAGCAGACGCGAGTGATTGCGAATCTGCATGGCGGAAAGGCTCGGGCTCCTCAGGGCTATTCGAGTACTTGGTACAGATGGGTTTCCCGCCCTCTCGTCCGAATTCAGCAAACAGCTCCCCTGGGTTGAGGAGCTACCTGGTCGCGTAATCATTACGGGTTCAACGTCAAGCCGGCCAAACCGACACCCCATGGCAACTCGCGCAGCAGAGTCTTTCTTGCCAATGCTTTGAATATACGAGTATAGCGTGGAAACGTATCGAGATATCATTTCCGGACATTTCAAAGCGATACGACGAGCTCATGTAGCCGTAGCTTCACGATATTAATGCACCATCAGCGTCTGGGATATAGCAAGGGACGTTTCCGGCCAGGCGAGACGACGCCCGGAATGCCCGCAACCTAACCGCGTTCGACTCGCCGCCAGTCCCTGCTAAGCATGCAAAACGGGATGTTTGATAACACCGCGGAAGTTTGCGTGTTCTGTATTGCCCCGGTCTTGCTTGTGATGCCTATATATCGAAGCCTTGCTTTTGCTCTGGCATGGGCGTTCCCTTCAAGTCGATCCAGAGGCTCGAGCGCGCCCGATACTGAAGCTTTTCAACTTGGCTACGCTAGATGCTATCGACGCATGAGTCGATGCGATTCTCCCCAGCATCCGGGCAGCCTCGCTGGAAGTGCGCGCGCGTTCGACTTGGAGATGCCCGTACATGCATACAAAACACGTATGTTGGTGAGCTGTTGAATCTACTCGCACATAGTATACAAGTATGTCGCGGGACAGGATGGAACCTTGGCCCGATACCCCTGTCGGCAACGAGCGGCAAGACTCTGTACTCTTACGGAGATGTGGTCTCGATTTCATTCGGCTGCGGTGGAGCTCCTGGACGTTCGGGAGCTTGGAAACGCAGCAAGTCAGTGCGCAGAAGATGCATTGCAGGCACAGGCAGGCCTCGTCCGACCAGGCTGGGTGAAGGGCCCTGACGCGCTTCTGTCTCTGCACCTCTCATCCTTGCAAACGTCCACACATTTTCGTCAACTTCACCCTCGAAACAGCCCTCGAATCTTCATGGTCTGGAAGAGTTCAGCCTCACTCACTTTTAAGGCGGCTGAGTAAGAGTGAACATTACTGGTGACAAGTTACTGAAAAGCTTCCCGCATGGGCCACGAAGCGATGTGCGATGGATCACTCACCGTGACTCTGATTGTATTGCAATCACGCCGGCTGCGAGGAGGACATCCGTTATGGTGAATAGTTGCCTGGGAACCCGGTTCGACGGATAGGTTGCTTTCATTGCAACTCTGGGCAGCTGATGTTCCGGACGTTTACGGTCATATGACACAATCTTGGGAGGAGACCGTTGGTCGTATCCGAGACATCGACGACGAACTGAGACATGCAAACGGCGGCTCGGGGAGCGTCGTTTCCACGTAGAGCCTTTCTGGAAAGCGCCGACAGTGGACATGTATGTCTCGGCTTATCACGTCGCAACTCACCAGCGCAAAGATGAGGTCTGTGGCTGGCCATGAGAGACTGGGGGTTTGTCCAGCTGAGATTGCGACGCTGCTGTCACAATGTTGATTCAGAAGTACTACCAAAGCGACTCAACATTTTTTTAAGTCCGGCAAGCGCATATCAAGTGGTTGGTTGTCTTCGTGGGAGGCTCACCGCCGTCTATGTTGGTCCTCACCGCCGCTGTCGGGTGAGGAGTCTGTGTGTTGGAGACAGGGAGCTGTGCGTTGCCGGACCGCCGATGACGAGGAGTGCTATGGCATCACGACGTCTTCGTGTCCTGGGGAGAGGTATTCGTTTCTGAGCTGAGCTGATTGCAATCAGGAGCCAGACTTAGGGCGGCGGGTGTCAGCTATTGAAGGTACGATCATCCTGACCTGGGATGTGTATACATATTGTGTACGGTTGCGAGACTAATGCCACCTTCTATTATGCGGGATCGGCCATCAACTACAGAACCAACGCGTCTCGAATTCGGTAGCCCGCCCACGCGCCGTTAATTTCATATCCTCGTGGCAAGGCAGGCTGAACAGGTGCCAGTGCCGACGATAACAGCAACAGCAACAGCAACAAACTCGATATTGGTATCTCCACCGCCACAGCGCGCCGTCTTCCATGGGCCTGGACCTGGTGGACTCGGAGAGGGTCCGACATCTCTGGTTGAAGGTACGGATACATACACAGTATGGCAGCCTTACGATGTTGGGCGTTGGGCCTCGATGTCCACGAATCGAATGACTTGCGCCAAGAATCTGGAGGCAATCAATCTTTGCCAGAGACAATGCTCGATCGATCTTCAACTTGGATGGAAATGAATGGACCTCTGAGTGGGGAACTCGACGGGCACTCTGAGGCAGCAACGCATACTTGATCTCCTGACAGTACGAAAATCAATCTTATTAATTTGCCTTCGCTTCAGTCTCTAGTCTTCGTCCATCAGCTCGCCCGCCGGCGGTTCAAGAATATGCTGCCGAGTTCCCAAGGACCGAACCCACTTTCTAAGGTTTGGTATTCCTGGTCTCTCGGGTGCGAAAGCATCTACTTCCGCTGCATTTTGACTGGTGGATGGTGTCCTTGTGGCCTGTTTTTTTGTTTGCCTTTTCACTTGCGCCAGGGAATGGCGCGTTTACCGGATATTCTCTTATTCACTGTTCATCGCGACCGCCGAAAAGCTCGCCAGTTGCGGAAGGTTGAGCCTCTTCTGCGCGGTGGTTAGACTGACGTGCCGTGACAGAGGTCATCGCGCGTCTGCCTCTGTCCGGAACCCTGGTCATTTCAGGCATATCCGTACTGTGTGTTCACGTTCCGGGCTGGTGGGAAGGAATCCATCCCAAAGCCCGGTCAGCATCCAGTCAAGCTCAAGGTACTCCGCCGGCCGGGGGCACAACGCGTTGTTCCTTGGGAGGGGTGCGCAGCTACCCGAAGAGGACTAGGAGGCAACAAGGAAATGAGGTGAGAGTCCTGGAAACGATGACTGAGCTTTTCCCCCTGCATCATGCAGTGCTATTGGTAGCAAGCATTATTCCACTATATTTAGGCGTGCGGGCACCGGGGAGGAAGTGTGTGAGGGGCCTTGGCATGGATATCCATGCCGGACCCAGACCCAGGCCAGGCAGAGAGAGGGCGTGTGTGTGAGAGAGCTGCTGCATCCTCGACGACGTCGTCTTGCCTGGCCGCTTCCCTTGCTCTTCTTTCTCTCCGCGTGGGGGGTTTCGAGCTCATACAAGTACTCAGTACTGTAACGCAGTATTCGTACTTGACATCGTACTTGTACGTAGCACCTGTAGACGGAGACACTGCCAGCTTCAATCCCATACTCTGTAAAGCCTGTTTTCTGCTACCATTTTTTCGCTAGCCTGCCTCGATGCCGGGAGGAGGGTTCATTGAGAGTGGGTGTGCGTATGCCGCGTCAAGTTGCAGAAGAACAATATTGAAACCCTTGATGGGCAGAATACCATTTGTGTGGAACGAATGTGACCTCGCGCGGGCTGGCACAGTTGATGCTCATGTTACGTGAGAGTGACGGGGGTGGGATGTTACTGTTAGAGAAACCTTGTCGTTCGAGAAGACAGAGAAGGGGGGAGGGGGTGTAAGGTTTAGGTATAGTAGATTTCCCTGATTAGTAATGTCCCTCCTTCACAGTAGTAACGTGACGGTCGCTTGGGGGGGGGGGGGGGGGAGGAGGAGGGATTCGGGAAAAGGGGTCCTGGGGCCTTGGGCTTCCACGGACATGGGAACGCGGGTGTGGACTTGATCGGTGGAGTCGGACGCGTGACAGGGAGTCGGACGCGTCGCGGTCGACTGTGGCATACGACGATGCTGGAAGCCGTGATGGCGAGTCGACGACGGTTGGGCTCGAGACAGAGGATGGTGAGCGAAGGGGTCCTGATCGTGGCGAGCGTGGTTTCGAAGACTATTATATGTGTGGCGATTTGGTGGAATTGACAGCAGAACCATGCCGTGATTCGAGATTTTATCGTGTTGCTTATACAGTTTGCTTGGCTTCGAGTGTGAAGCCGGGAGTACCACAAGCTCTAGAGTCGACGTCCCCCAAAGACTGTCTACAGTCAACGCCTCCTTCTCAGAGAATGCTGCATGCAGCAAGGCTTTGTTACATGCCTCCCCTGGCTATCAAGTGCAAAGTCGCCTGATCGATCTGCATGAAGGTTGATCAGGAGACACAGATGCCGCAACCATCACCAGTGTGGAGTGTAGATGCATGTCCGTCATGTCCTGCTCACGACGGGAGAGATTACGTCTTTGAAATTGCTGTCTTCTCTTTCTCTGATATATGAACACACAATGACGGGCGGTTCTTGAGCTCGTCCGCGCCTGAGCATTGGCAAAGCCGGTGTTGAAGTGTTTGCTCGCTCCCAGCCGAGTCTTGCGGTGCAACTTGGTCCCCGCATCTGCCGTGTGCTTCCTGTTGTTTCGTGCTTGCAGTGACATTTCCTTTGACCTCTTAGTTTTGGCCTCGTCGAGTGCTTCCGCTAGACCTCTTCGGCGGCTACAGAACTTCGAGCTCGCGCCGAAGGTCGAGGACGAATGGAACAGGACGTCTCTGGCCAGCTTTGATTGTTTTTGTCACGGCGTATACACGGCCGCAGGAAGTCGTATCATGTTCAAAAATTACTGATTTCTCCACGTGCTGGGTCTGCATTACTGAATAAATCTTACGGCGGTTGCGTTGAGCTATCGCAGCGTCTGTGAATCAGTTCGGTTCCCGCTTCAACGTCTTGGTGTCTTTCTTGGAAGGGTAGTTGACAAAATGCTATGCATTCAAACAGCTTGCAGTACAATCGGTAGTCCTGGTCTTCTTTCATCTTCAAAACGTGGCCAAGTACAGTTTCATTAAATCTACACCTGAGATACACCACGGTTCTGTCTTTACTGACTACTGTGATTGAAACCCAAATAGACAAGTGCGTGAGGCCGGAAGACGGCTCCTCGAGGGGCCCTGCTCGTCGTCACCGTGTTTCTCTGGACCAAGCAGACACCGTCGAAGTGGTGACTGCATCAAATATTAGGTCGCCACAACACAGACGCGGATATCCGCAAACCCCTATACATGGCCATGTGCTGCACCGCCGTACTGAAAGCTCAATGGCGCGAAAGGAACCTCCCTGCTCACAGGTAAACGCATCCGACGCCGTCTCAGAAAAGCCTTTGTAGACGTGACCAAGGCGAGTCGTGTTGATGAACAACGGAATGGTTTATTTCGACTGGCTCATCGATCAGGCCTGGTCCTCGACAGCGATCTCAACCTCGGCTTTGTCTTCGTCGACCTCCTCGTCGGCTTGAGGAAACATGGTGGGAAAGGGGTTGAGGCGGAACCTCGGCCCGGTGACGGTGGCGGTGACGGTGGCAGTTTCTGTGGCAGTGGCAGTAGCGGTAGCAGTGGCAGTAGCAGTGGCCGTGGCCGTGGCCGTGGCCGTGGCCGTGGCCGTGTCGATGACAGTGTACGTGACGGTGACGACGTGAGGCGTGGGAACCGTCGTGGAAGACGTCGTGGCAGACGACGTCGTGGAAACCGCCGAAGTGCGGGTGGCCCAGGGGCATCGCCGGGTGGTGGACGACCTGTGGCGGCAGTTTGGGTGCCTGGGATAGCTGCGGCAGAAGGAGGGGTGCTTCGACCAGCAGTTGAGGATGCACTTCTTGCCGAAGAACCTGCAGCTGCACTTTGGCGGCGGCTGGCCGCTGACCTGGGGTGCCGGGGCACCGGCGACGTCGTCGGTCGTGGTGTTCAGGGCAGAGCCGAACTGGTCCACGTCCGGAGACTCGGGAACGTCGAGGTGCGGAGCGGCCGTGGCGAGAGGAGACGCGGCCAGGAGAAGGCCGGCGAGGAGTTTGAGGCCCTTCATGGTGGTCAGTTAGCCTGGTGATGCGGGACTGAAGCGTTGTTGCTGGGAGGTAGGCCCGGGCGAGAGTGAGCGGAGGAAGACGGTTGAGGAGGAGGTCGAGCGAGCTGGCGAGTGAACTGCGTCTTTAATACATGTTCATGAGGACGAGCCCTTGCGGGTTATCGAGGAGGCGAAAAGTCTACTCTGGGTTCATGCGGGCATCTGCACTGCAGGTTCGTTCGTATGCAGGACGGCGATGTGTTTCCAAAAGAGCTTGAGCATGATGATGGGCGACGAGAGACGCTCGATGGGATCTGAGGACGGATTTCAGTATGGGTGCGAGGGAGGCTTTGAATCAGACTGAGTGTCGACCTTGACAACATGGAATCGACTCCAGCTTTGAGGAAACAGCCGGACCCGAAGCTGCGTGTAGGAGCGAGGAAGTCGGAGAATGGGAAGCACAGATGTCCATATCAAGCCTTTCTGCCTGACGGCCGCCAGAGTGTCGACGGTGGCTTCAATATCTGCAATGATTCTGCAAGCCCGTAACTCTATTCGGCGCCAGCCTGGTGAATACGAGATGTTGGACGTCCACTTTGATCTCTCGAGAGTTCTTCTGTCGGCTGATAAAAGCTTCAGTCCCGCTAACTGACAGTTGATACAGAGAGAACAAATGGAAGTAAGTGGGATTCACAGCTGCTGCTCTAGCTAGACCTCTATAATCATCTTCAGCGCCGTGAATTGTCACATACGACCATACCCATTGGAAAACTCGGGATCCCGTCCGCTCTCCCATAGATAAGCCAATGAGGGCCGGATTAGTAGTTGGGTCGGTGACGACCAGCGAATACCTGGTGTTGTATCGACCATACCCATTGGAAAACTCGGGATCCCGTCCGCTCTCCCATAGATAAGCCAATGAGGGCCGGATTAGTAGTTGGGTCGGTGACGACCAGCGAATACCTGGTGTTGTATGTTTTTGCTTTGTTTTGTCCCATCGCCGTCACATTGCCCCATTTTGACTCCACGTCACGAGCCAAAGCGATAAACAAAGTCAGGCACACCTAATGACGAGCCCTGAAACTACTCGACGAAACGTCCCCCAGGTAGTGATGGCCAATCGACAAGCTTCACGTATGTGGCAAATATCCCCGAAGCCATTGAAGCGATGGTCGTTGTCCCTTGCTGGTTCACTGCTGTCCGTCCCGCCTCTGCGACTTCAGTCACTCGCCGTGATGACACCTTCCCAAAGACAGCGATTCGATACGGCGGTGAGAGAGACGGATGGCATAGCATGGTGACCGAGGGTCGCTTGGGTATTAGCCTCTATTGGAAATGCAAGTATGCAGCCTTTTACTCCTGGGTTACCTATTCTACAGTGTAACTGACTGACGTTTAGAAAAAGTTGGAACAGCACAAGCTCGACAAAGAAATATTTTATGTACATGATGATTGCCCCC
>QAPF01000231.1:0-65184 GCA_004367935.1 Colletotrichum sidae | reverse complement strand
TTCCGTGCCGAGTGGAGTCCCTGTTGTTCCCGTGTCATCTTGCATACAAAGGTCCTGTAACCGCTGAGTGCCTTGCGGGGCGTTCCCTGGTCCTGTAGTTCCAACGGGTCGTAACACCTTACTATGGTTAAACACCACAAGTTAGAACACAAGGTCAAGGAACAACTCAACAACCTCTATTAGTAAGGACATATCAAAATTAGTCTAGGAATCTATATTAATCTAAGTAACCCATTTAAATCAATTAATAACAACACCAAATTAGATAATAACACTATTATAGACTCAGGATCCTCTATCTCACAATAACTAGGTAATAATAAAGGTAAATAACTCAGGATCAAAAAGATCCACCTAACTCAAAATAAGTAATTCGTTATGTTCTATAGAGTTCCAGGTAACCATACCTTAAACTACCCTAAGACAATCCTTTATAACATAGATAACGAACTTCTACAAATCAATTACCTAGCTCACCAAACTATCTTTTAGGCATATTATATATAAGATGATTATATACCACACCTCAGCAATAAATTCGATAGACAATTCTTCTTATAACAATTCGAGTATAATCTAATTCTAAATATGTATCTTAACACAGATCTACCATTTTAGGAACTTCAATGTTTTCATAAAGATAACTTCGCAATATTCATACCTAGCAAAGACTACCCCATGGTATACGCAAATAACATCATTAGTAAATGGATAGACTACAAGTTAGACCACTATATAATTCACTATATTAATAAGGTAAGAGAATAGTGCTATCGACATAACAAACTTTAGAAACAAGGAAAAAACACTAAAGACAGACTAACACCACTAACACTGAAGTATAGAAAATCAATACTTAGTAAGGCACTTTGGGAAGGAAAGATCGCAACCTACTACCACAAAGACGGGACGACATCAGAATAGAAGCATTATAAGCAGTCAAAAAACTAGACTTACCTACTAAACAAGGACAAAAAAAGGTAATTCAGATAAGGTCCTTATGCCTAGCAACAATAGAATACAATAATAAACACCTTCACCTCGACATAACAGTAAATAGACATAAGATACAAGCCCTAATCAATTATAGCGCTCAAGGAAACTTCATATCACCATAAGTAATAAATAAACAATAGATCCCATGGATAACAAAAGCTGAACTATACTAGCTACATACTATTAAAGGAGAAAGCGTTAAATACGGCAGAGGTATCATTAATTTAGAGACCGTACACCTCCCCTTAAACTACTATAGCTAAAAAGAAGACTGCATCTTCAACATAGCAGAAATAGGTGATCAGGAGATTATCTTAGGAATCCTATGGTTACAAAAGAATAACTTACGGATAGATTAGAAAACTAACTATCTCTAATAGAAAGATTCAATCCCTAAGGACTCTCCAGACAACGAGATCCTATATAAATCAGATATAACTCCAAGAGCATGAAAATTTATTACTTACTTATAAATTAAGGATATAGCAGCCTAGATATTAATCATTACAGAAGTAGCAAGAGTTAACAATAAGACAGATCGACTTCAGATTATCCCTAACAAATACTAGATTTACAAAATACTTTTCGTAAAAGAACTCAAAACTAGACTACTAGAGCACACAAGCTACAATCACAAGATCCCTTTGAAGGAGGGGAAGGAGCCTAGATTCAGTAAAATCTATAGACTTAATCAAACAGAAATAGAAACACTCAATAAATACATCAACAAACACCTTAAGAAAGGTTATATTAGACATTCAACATCACCAGCAGGAAGCCTAATCCTATTCATACCAAAGAAAAACGGCAAGCTACAACTTTGTATTAATTATCAACAACTCAACAATATAACAATCAAGAACTAATACTTATTACTACTTATATTAGAACTATAAGACTAACTTCATAAAGCTAATTAGTTTATAGCTGTTAATCTCAAAAGAGCTTATAACCTCATCCAAATCAAAAAAAGCGAAGAATAGAAAACCACTTTCAGAACAAGAAAAGGACTTTACAAGTACCTCATAATACCTTTCGGACTTACTAACACACCCACAACATTCCAATCCATGATCAACCACACGCTATATAAATACTTAGATATCTTTTATATAGCATATCTCAACAATATCCTCATCTACTCAAAAATACTTGAAGAACATAAAAAACATATTCATAAAGTACTTCAGAAACTTTAATAAACTAAGCTACTAGTCAAACCAGAGAAAAACGAATTTCATATATAACAAATAGAATACTTAAGATTCACTATCATACCAAATATAATCAAAATATCAACTAAGAAAATTCAAGTAGTTAAGGACTAGCCTATGCCGACAAACATCAAGGAAATCCAAGCTTTCCTTAGATTCACCAACTTTTACCAAAGATTCCTCAAGGATTACATAAAGAAAACGATCCTACTTACCAAACTTACACAAAAAAACACCAAGTTCAATTAGACCAACAGACAAAAAGAAGTATTTCAAGATATTAAGAACCAGGTCGTTTCAGAACCTGTTCTCAAGATTCCAGACCCTAATAAACCATTTAAAGTTAAGACTAACACCTCAAACTACACTATAAGAGGACAACTAGGATAACAAAACACTAAAGGAGTACTTCACCCTTACGCCTTCTATTCACATAAACTCAGTAGACCAGAACTCAACTACTAGATCTATAATAAGGAACTTATGGCTATCATTAAAGCATTCTAAGAATAGAGACCACAACTCTTAGGAACCAAATATAAAGTTTAAGTCTACACAGACCACAAGAACCTCACATATTTCACAACATCCAAAAACCTCAATAAACAACAAATCAGATAATTAGAATTTCTTTCAGAGTTTAATTTTTACATTATCTACTACAAAGGAATAGAAAATAGAAGAGCCGACGCACTTAATTGAAGACTGGACTACGACGTCCTGGTACCAGAAGAAACATAAGTTATCCTCAAAATGGATATAGATAGAAACCTTATACCTATACAGAAACTACTCTTAATCACTAGATAAATTAGTACTAGCACGACTAGAAGAATAATGCATAAGATAATCAGAAATATTCATAATACACCAGCACACAAATATCAAGGAGTCACTAAGACGTTCAAAAGGATTCAACAACATTATAACAAAAAGGTTATACAATAAGATATAATTAACATAATTAAGGATTACAAAACTTACCTCAAAAACAAGCCTAGCCAACACAAGCCTTATAGTGAATTATAACCCTTACTAATACCTCAAAAGCCCTAAAAATTAATTTCCTTAGACTTCATCATCAAGCTACTAAAATCACGAGAACCACTCACCAAAGTACACTACGACAACATCCTTACTATAGTAGAACGACTCACTAAATACACCTACTTTATTCCCTACAAAAAATCCAGTATAGTAGAAGACCTCGTATATATCTTCCTTAGAACCATTATTAGCTAACACGGGCTACCTTAGGAAATTATGTCTAACAGAGATAAACTCTTCACATCCAAATTTTGGAAATCTCTAATTTCGCAACTTAGAGCAAAGTCCTACTTATCCACCACTTTCCACCCACAAACTAATGGCTAAATTAAACATATCAACTAGATCCTCAAAATCTATCTTAGATACTATGTTAACTACTAGTAAGATAATTAGGTTACCTTATTACTAACAGCCTAATTCACCTACAATAGCATAATAGGAGAAAATACCAAAAAATCACCTTTCTACCTCAATTATAGATTCAATCCTACTATATATAGAAAACCTCAATAAGGAGAACAAGCAGTTAAAGTAATAGTAGATATTTCAAAGCTTTGCGAATTCTAAGATGAACTTCTAAAAAAACTTAAATTCATCAAATAATAAATATGTAAATACACTAACACTTCAAAGATTAGAGGACTAATTTTTAAGGAGGGAGATAGTATCTACCTCATTAGATAAAATATTAAAACTAAACAACTAAATAATAAATTAGACTTCAAGAAATTTAGACCTTTCAAAATCATTTGCAAAATCTTAAATATCAACTATAAACTCTTACTACTAGACACCATAAGATATCATCCAATCTTTCACATTTCACTTCTCAAACTAGCACTAAAAAGATCTTATACAACAAATCATATTAAAATCAATCTAGAACAAGAATACAAAATAGAACAAATCATCAACCACATTAATCAGCAAGATAATACTAAAATATAATACCTTATTAAATAGAAAAAATACAATCACACAGAAAACACATAAGAACTAGCATCCAGTGTCAGACACCTTAATAAACTTAAAAAATACTAGGAACAACAAACTAGCAAGCTAATCACAACACCTATAACTTAAGTCAGCAGACCAGTTCATATCTAACACCCTCAACCTAAGTATCAACCAAACAAGAGACCTTAAGAAGACAAAATATTCCTACACCTAAGAACACCATACCCTGAAAACTAAGAACCCTTAACTACTACACCAGGAATACTAAAATCAAAATTCACTAAATTAAGATCACTCAACACAACACCCTAATCAACCACCCTAAAAACACTATTTAACTAAGTATCTAAAACAACTACACTCTTATTCACTATAAGTAAACTCAATTTCACTTCAACATCATCACTAGTAATAACTCTTCCTCACTTAAAGATATTCCATTTTATCTTCTAAATACGATCTAACCTTATAAGTAATTTATCTATTTCCACCTAAGCTTTTCTTAATATTATAGCTTTCTTCAGTAGAAGCTCTTCTACTACTTCTTCTTTATTCTCTAAATAACTAATTTTATCAAACAAACAATTAACTATCTAATTAGTAAAAAATAGTACGCCACCTGAGATATGAAAACTTATGTTTGCATACCGCATTCTAGGACATATCGCAAGAACAACCTAAATATGTATATTCACCACAAACCTCTATCCTACGAAATATCTTGTAACATAGGCTTTTAGAGTGATAATAAGAATATAGCATCATATCTACACCAAACTCTTTAATGCATAACATATGATATTAATAACGACAAGTAGAAATAGAGAAATCAAAAACTAATTCTAATATAATTATAAATATAGTAAGAAATAAGGAATATACTATAAACTAATAAGTAGGAGTTACCTACTTATATCAGTCTTAGGGATAAAACTCTTTAGAGGGGAAACCTAATATTACAACTCAATAAGACTAAAGCTGAAAAATAAGGCGCCTAGTAGCTATAAAGTATTTATATATATAAAAGGAAGGACATAATAGGGACCTACCAGACCATAGAAGAACTATAGTATAAGTTATATAATGATAAGAGATAAGTGATTACTCTATAAGACGAATGATTAATTAGTGGATCCCCGAAGTGATTAGTGGGGTAAAATAATCACTAACCTACAGGTAGTAATCACTCCTCACCTTTGGATTAGTGAAGAGTAGTACGGCACTAATAGGAATAGAAAGGCCTACAATATCACGGACTTATATATAGGATAAGCTTGAATACACTTAAAATCAGACTTCTATAGCTCTTTAGCAATTAACTTTATGATTATCCTTGGATACTCCTAGCTTTATTCCTGTGATTATCTCACAAACCTCTTGTTAGACTTATACCTAATCACTATAAGCCCTGAAGACCTGATCTTATCAGCACGACGATAATACTGTTACTTACGTATCGTAACCTCGACTTACTACTAACAGACTCACCTCTGCTAGACCTAAGGCTGGCCGTAACATGATAATACTGTTACTTACGTATCGTAACCTCGACTTACTACTAACAGACTCACCTCTGCTAGACCTAAGGCTGGCCGTAACATATACTACTTTATAAAGAAATAAAAAAGCCTTTTTTTTATAATTATTTTAATTTTATAAAGAGAATTTAAGAATTTTTTTAAAAACTAACTATTAGATCTTAAAAACTACATAATAATAATAACCCTCTAATTAGAATGTATATTATAATAATTAATATAAATAGTAGATTACTTCCTAGTAGAATATAATATTTTTAAGATAGAACTACTTTATTACTTTTTAAAAAAATAATAGATCTCCTTACTACTAAATAAACTATAATTTACTATATACTAAATAATTAGTTCTTAGCTCTAATTATCTTATACCTATATAAAATTTATATTATTAATAAAATATATTAAGTAGTCTTAAGAAGTTAAGATAAAGTAAGAATATTTAGTTAATAAGATATAGCTTCTAAATAACTATTAGATAATAACCCGTAATAACAATATGAAAACCCCTATACCTACTTAATAACTTATTAAGCTAAAATAGTAATAATAATTAATTTAGACTCCTTTATATTATTATAACTATAAAGAAGAAAGCTATAAATAACTAGATTACTTTAGGTTGTAAAAAGAGCATTCTACTTATTATAAATATAAATATATAGGTTACCTAATAGGTAAATATAATAAGACTATATACTATAAATATAGTAAGAAAAAGTACTTATAGTATTACTACCCTAAGAACGTAGTAATAAGTTCTAATAGTATCCTTATAATAACTATTGATAAGTAGGGTTAAATCTAGAAGTACTATCTAGAGATCTTATTATAATTATAATTAGATAACTACTAGTAAATTAATAAGATACTTATAGACTTAGGGTTAGAGGCCAATATAATTAATAATAAGTATATCGAAACATATTTATTAAAAGTTAAGATCTACCTAATTATACTACTTATAGGAATAAATAGTATACTACTAGTAATATAAGGAAGTTATTACTTTTAAGTAAAAATAACTAATAATAATAATATAGTAGAAAAATAGCTATATTAATTTATAATAGTAATACTTATAATACTAACTCTTATCTTAAGGATATTTTAATTAGAAAAGGTAAGCTTACTAATTAATTAGAAAGTAAAAACTTAGAAATACCTATTATTTAAAAAATATTTATAGATAGTAATATTTCAGAAGTAATTTTAATAATTCTTAGTTATAGTTATAATATATATAGTTTATAGTATTTTTACGCCTACTAATATAATAAATAAAAATAAAGTAAGTAATAAGGAAGATTAGTATAAATAATATAATAATTATATAGAATTGTGTTTTAAGATAAAGGTAGTAAAATTCCCTACCCGTTTAGTATATAAATATTCTATCAAATTCAAACTAGGGATTATAGTACTATAAGGACTAATCTACTTATTATTAAGGAGAGAGCTAGAGGTACTTAGGGAATACTTAGTTAAAATAGAAATTTAGGGATAGATCTACTTTTTATATAGTCTAGTAGGGGTACTAATCCTGTTTATACTAAAAAAAAAGGTAAGTTATAACTTTATATTAACTATAGGGCTCTAAATAAGGTAACACATAAAGATTACATACCCCTCCTACTAATTAGAGAGATCCTAGACTACTTTTTAAATAGTAAGGTTTTTTTAAAACTAAATATTAAGAATATATATTACTAAGTATGTATTAGGGAAGGTAATAAATAGAAAATAATATTTTATATATAATATAGTTATTTTAAATATACTATTATACTATTTAGATTAGCTAATATTCTTATAATATTTTAATCTTATATTAATAAAGTACTAGTTAGGCTAGTTAATATTATTTATATTATATATTTTAATAATATTTTGATATATAGTACTAACCCTATAGTATATAAGAAGTATATATATAAGGTTTTTAATAGGTTATACTAATAGGACTTATATTTAAATAGGGAAAAATATAAGTTTTATAAGTAGGAAGTTATATTTTTAGGGTATATTATTGGTATAAATAGTATATTTATAAAATAGGATTATATTAAAATAGTAGAAAGTTAGCTAGTACCTATTAGTATTAAAGATATCTAAATATTTTTTAGTTTTATAGGATTCTATTACTAATTTATATAAAACTACTTAAAAATTATAATACTTTTTATAAATAAACTAAAGAGAGGTAGATAAAAGAAGTTAGAACTATATAGTTTAGTAGAAGTAGTTTTTAGGTAGTTATAGAAAGCTTTTATTAAAATACTTATATTAAGATATTTCAACTTTATACTACTAATTACTTTCTATATAGATATTTTAAAATTTATAATTAGTATAATTCTTTCTTAATTATATAATAGAAGATAGTATTTTATTATATTCTATTCTTAAAAATTTATAAGTATAAAAATATATTATAGTATAAGTAATAGTAAGCTACTAGTTATTATTAATAACCTTAAGAAGTAGTATTAATATATTAGTTATTTAAAAGATATAATAGTAATTTAGATGGATTATTTTAATTTATAGTTTCTTAATATAAAAAAGAGATTAAATATATAATAATTATAGTAGTTTAATAATTTAGTAGTATTTAATATAGAGATTAAGTTTAAACCTAGTATTTAGAACTTTATAAATAGGTTTTCTAGAAAACTAGATTATAATGAAATTATAAGAAATATTATATATAATAAGATAGTAGTAGGTATAAGGAGGTATTTAGAAGATATAATGAAAGAATAGAAATTATTCAGAATAGTTATATTAATATAGAGGGGTTTATAAATATTAAAGTAGAATTATAGTAATAGAGCTATTAGGGTAGGTATCTAATCCTAACTTAATAATTATAAAAAAACTAATTAGGAAGTATTAGGGAGTTACTTATACTGGAGAGGTAATAGAGCAGTTAGCTAGCTATTTAAACTTATTACTAGAGTTATAATTTATAAGTTATATATTTTATAAAAAGGTATTAAGAAATACTTTTTTAAAATAATAAGTAGAAAGAACTAATTAATAATAAGCTACTTAATAATATTATAGTAAAAGGATATTTTTATAATAAAGTAATAGTAGGTTAAAAAGAAGGTTTTTAATATAAAAACTAGAAGTAAGTAGAGTTCGAGAAGTCTAGATATATAGAAAATAAATAAGAAGGGACTACTAATATTTAATAGTTAAATCTATATATTTTAGGCTGAAAGGATTAAGCGAGAAGTTTTAGAAAACTATTACAATATAATAATAATAAAATATCTTAGAATAATCTAGATATTAAAACTATTATAATATAACTATTATTAAAATAGGATAAGGAGAAATATTAAAATATATATTAGTTCTTATAGAACTTACTAATAGATAAAACCTTAATACTATTATTTATATAGCTACTTAATACTACTATTTATATTATAATAACCTTATATTGAAATCTCTATAGATTTTATTATAAATTTCTTTAACTTAATTATACTATTAGGGGGGAAGCTATATAATATATTTTTTATAATTATTAATAAGTTTACAAAATATAATATCTATATCCTTATAAATATATAGTTTATAGCAAATAGGCTAGTTAATATTTTTTTCTATAAAATCTTTATATTATTTAGAATCCCTAAAAATATTATTACTAATTGAGGTTTTTTATTTACTAGTAAGTTTTAGAAGTATTTCTACTACTTATTAATAATTAAATAATAACTAAGTATTATATTTTACCTATAGACTAATAAGTAGATAGAATAATAAAATTAAAATATTAAGTATTACTTAAGATATTTCTATATATAAAACTAAGCGGATTAGGTATAATATATTCACCTTATATAATTTATATATAATAATATATTCTACTTATTAATTAAGGTTTTACTAAATAAAGCGTTATTTAGTATAGATTTACTTATTCTAAGGTATATACTACTACTATAGGATCTAAAGGTTATAAATATTTCGGTAGAAGAAAAAGTAATAAAATTGTAATATAACTAAGCTAAACTAGCCCTACTCCTAAGTAAGACTTAGGTTTGATAAACTTAAATATATAATAAAAAATAGTAAGTAAAGTAGTTTTCTATTAAGGACTAAGTATTACTATTTAATAAAAATATTAAGTAGTAGAAACTAAATAGTAAGCTTTTAGATAAGTAGCTAAGGCTATTCTATATATTAGATATTATTAGGGATTACAGATTAGTATATAGATTAAATATATTACACTATTACTATATCTATAATATTTTCCCTATATTATTATTAAAGCTATTTTTATAATAAGAAGGTAATAATACTAAACTACTACTAATCAGAAATATTAAAAAGGAACCCTTCTATAAAATTAACTATATACTTAACTACTATAAACTAATAAGAAAATAATAGTATTTAATATAATAAAAAAGTTATAATAGTAAAGAAGACATTTAGGAACTAAGATATTATATAGAAAATAAAAAACTAGTTATAAAATATAAGAAAACTTAGTAATAAAAAAAAGTAATATTCAAAAACCTAGGGACTAAAAAAGAATAGTAATAAGACTAAGCCTAAACTAAAAACGTAATATATAAATAGAGTAAAATAAATAAAACTAACCTAAAGATAAAAAAGAATAATAATATAATAAGTAGAATAATATCAGTATAAGAATAAAAAAGTAAGATTAAGTATTATTATTAGTACTACTACTACCTATAGGGAAAAATAACTTAAAACTTTAAAATATTATTAATAATAGTATATCTAATATAAAAATAAGAGGAACTTATTAATACAAAAATTATAACAAACTATTCAAAAATAGAAATAAAGTACTTAGTATAGACCTTAGAAAAAAAGGTTATATTAATAATTAGGATAGGTATAAAAACAGTAGGCGTAAATATAATAACAACTAGGGTAAGTATAATAGTAATAAAACTAGGGGGTATAATAGTAGTTAGGGCTATAATATTAATATAAGTTGTAAAATATAAAACATAACTAGTAATTCTAGCTATAAGGGTAAAAAAGTAATAAATTTAGAATGAGTATTAGTAAAGTAACCTAATAGGTAATAAGTAGAGAATATATATAGTAATATTATTATTACTAGTAGGGGTATTTAATACAACCTAGGCTAACTAGAGTAATACTTAATAAATAGGGAGAATAGATATATTAATCTATTAATATATAAATAGAATAATAATATAAAAGAAGTAGGGAATTTATAAAGCTTAAGTAAGAGTAGCTATTATTAGTATAAGAAGTATAATAATTATTATAACTTATCTATTATATTAATACAACCCATATAAACTAAATAAGTAATATTTAAATATATACTAGTCTAGTCTATATAAAACTTAGTATTAGTATTAGTAATAAGGTAGTAAATATAATAGGAATAGGAAATATTATAGATTACGCTACGCTTTACCTACTTCTTTACCTTCTTTAAAGTAGGAGTTTTATAGAATTTAGCTTATTATAATATTAGAATAATTAAATACCTATTAAGTAGAATATAAATACTTATAGAAGTAGAAGTTATAATATATTTATAATTATTATAAAAAAAGGGAAAAATAAACTATTACTACTACTAGAAGTACAAGTAATAACTAATATCTCTAAAAATAATTAGTAGTTAAATAGAAATAGTAATATAATAAATATACTTAGGGGGGGTATAAGAAATAATAGTAATATTCTATTAGAAAGACAAAATTAGTAATAAGTAGAAAGAATGCTAAAAAGATAAGATATATATAAAAACAAATAATAAAATAAAATAGAAATCTTATTTTTCTTTAAAAACTAGAAATATATTAATATTAAAAACTTTCCTATATAAGAAGTAAAAAGATATATATATAAAATTATTATTATTATTAAAAAGAAAAGAAATAGGGAAAATTTTATAAAGAATAATAAAAAAAAACCCTTACTTATAGTTAGCCCTTAGTTAATTAAAAATTATAATACTTAAGTAATATAAAGATATTTAGAAGTTATATAATATAGTTTATTTCAATAATAAGAAAAGAATATTAAGAGGGATACTAATTACTAAATATAGAAGAATAATAATATAGTAATAGATTAATAAGGAAAGAATAATATTCTATAGTATTTAGTTTCTAGATTTAAAATTAAACTATTTAGAAAAAGGGTATTATATTAAGGTATAAATAGCCTATATAGTTTATCTATTTAGAAAATAGGGTTTTATTATAAAAGTAAAATAAATATATAATTTTAAGAGGATAGAATAAAGGTATAGTATAGGAAAAGAAGGGGTAGGTTTTAGCTTTAGTATTAATAGAGACCTACTTTCACACTTATAGTATATTCACCTCTCACTCTACACGTATATGTAGCTAGGACTAACACGGCTCGTCAAGCTTTGGTGCCAAAGGACCTTCAATCCGACACCACAGAACTTGCAAAAGTATACTTCTCAGGCATAGCCGTGGAGTAACTGTACGACAGATTGCAATCCGTCAATCTGTTGCTATACATAGCGCGTTCTTTGCTCTTCCCGCGCTCGGTGAAGTTGTTTTCAGGGACGTCCCCAAAGGCCAACACCTCGAAAGAGACAACCCTGCTTCGACTAGAAGTACCAGAAAACCATCAAAAGTACGTTCATCTCCAGCGAAACTGACAGAGCGCGTCTTTGGTCGCGGAGCTGACTGACCAAATGCTCTTAGCCGTCATGTCCTGCAGCATCGCCTTCATCACGATAATACTGCTTTCAGGCTGTACATTATCGCAGGCTCAGTGCACCCAGGCCTGGGGCAACTACAAGAGGTCTTGGAGCTGTCAAGAAGCCCCAGTTACAATCAAAAAGTCCTGCGAAGGTCTAAGGGCAGCAATCGGGGCCGACAATCGTTTCGCAGAGGGAAACAGGTTCAGGTCAAGCATCATCACCAATGATATATTCTGTGACAACGAGGACTGCTTTAAGAAAAACATGAAGACTTGCTACTGCCGACTCAAGACGTGGCGCTTCAACCAATATGCCACAGGCCAGCAACATGTTGTTGGGTGGGATTATGACTTCTACGAAGCTTGGGGAAAAGGTGTAGATTGTAAAGACAAGTAGAAGCATCCTGCAAGTTCATGCCCATGCGGATATGGGCATGGGTCAACTTCTTAATGTTGCATGAAACTGCTTTACCTGGACTGGCTGATGACACTAGCTTTGAAGCCCGTGACTCTACCGGTGCTTCTGTGAGGAGTTCTCGTAATAAGTGCGGTTGTGGGGTAGCAATCCAACATTGAACCTTTGAGATAATGGCTCGGTATAATACACAGGAAGCAATTCTCGCTATGGCTAAGTGCTTCCACAATTCGAACTAGTTGGTTTCAATCTCGCAAGAGCTGTAAACTTGGGTCACCTCACATGCAGACGCATGTTGGGTAGACAAAGTAATTGCGCTATGCCGCGACTCGTTTCTAGCAGCGCGACGATGCTATGTCATAGGGACTTCAATCCCAAAACACGAAGCTACTGTAAGAACTGCTTCTCACATTGAGCAAGCTGTTGCACCTTGGCCATATCAAGCAATGTGTCACAGCCTGGATACAAAGGCTCCAACCATTGGTGTACTCGTGTCCAGGATGATTCGAAGCGCACTCTTCACCGCCAACTTTAGAGCGAGGTCCACGGGTACCACAATGCCTGGCGCGACATAAGAATACGTTCGACCAATCCACGAGTTGCTGTCATTCAGCATGTGATGGCCGGCCGGCCAAAGATAGCAATCTTTTAGACTCATTTGCCAAGAGACAGCATCTCACAATCTATGCTACATTAGGTAGTGTGACATATAGTCATCTGACACGGATTATTCACAAAGACGCAGATCAAGCGTCGAAAAGGAGATAGCCAGGGCAGAACGGTTGCGGAAGTTTCAGAGGAAATCAGCAGACAGTCTTTGACCAAGCAGCTTGCGATCCCAGAGATGAGAGTTGAGCTTTACAACCGATGGGCTAGTTGCACTGAATCCTCCCTGGAGACTGCTGTGGTATTCCATTACATTCAAGGCAAGCACCATCGGCGTTGGGGTTGTGTTTCTTGCATTGACGGACAAAGTCTGTCCCATCAATACACTTGGAGCCATCCGCACATTGCAACTATTTTCCAGGTTAATCTCGTAGTGGAGAGCAGTTGACAGAGTGGTGCAACTGACATACGCACCAGGCCATCTCACTTTCCCGCCGGCCCAGTGGAGGTCGTCGTGAGGTTGGTAAGCTATGGGCGCTTCGCGTCGTCAACTCGTTGCCACGTCCATGCGAGCAATAGGCAATCTCTTTCTTACCCCAGACGAGAGGGTTGCACTCGTTGTCCGCCACCGATTTGGTAGCGTCAAAATCGAGGCCTTGATTCGTGCCATGCTGACAGCCACAGTAGGTGTGTAGGTCAGCAGTTGATCTGCTAGACGGTTAGGCTTCCGCGAGTAACTGCGAAGCGGGCTGGCTACCTTTGAAAGAGAAGCAGCAGGCTGAGATACTGAGGTCGAAAATTCATCCCGTGGTCGAGGTCGACGGCTTTTACTCACAGTAAACGCTAGGTGCCAGGTCGAGAAACAGGGCAACTGGACTATCTTATGAGTTTATGGTCGAAACTTGTACGTCAGACCTTCTTTCCTCAGATAATTCAAGGCACCAATCATCTTGCCCGAAAGGTGAGAGACTCGTTGAATTTACCCGGAAACCTTTGGGGCTGGGTGAGTCGTAAGCCTTGACGTGTTTACGACTGAAAGTTATACTTGAACGCGTGGCACTCGGTAATGAGTATCCCCGGGCTTTTCACGTGAAGCGGTGGCTAATAATGCTGCTAGAATCAATGATTGCCATCGTTTTACGCGTCCCGCGATTGATGACGTTGCTCTCGGGCTGAATTATCGGTCTAGTTATTCCAAGTTATTGCAACACTATTCTACGCGCAAAAGTGTTCGTCCCAGTAAAACCGTAAGAATACTGCATCTTGATGAAAGAAGAAATTAGACATCATATAGCCCTTAAGGAATGAGGCAGATCATCTCTGGGAGTCTTAAATCATGAGTGGTGCTGTTAATTGCTCAAACACCATATTTCAGCGAAATCCATTTTGGAGAGGAGAATAACATGTAGTAAGTACAAGTCAAATTGAGCTATCACAGCAACACAGCAATAAACAATCTGGTCTTAGTTGGCCCTCCGACTGAATCTTCTAAAAAAGGACCCCCCCCCCCCAAAGTCAAAGCGTGTAGGCCCATCAAATTCGTTGATGACGTCCTTAAAGACGTGGAAAATGTACCACGTCCCACATGTACACTACTGCCGCTACTATTGCTCCTGAACCTCAAGTCTGAATGTCTCGCCCTTCTTTACGTTGGAACCCGTTATTGCTGTATCACACCTTGCGGGTTGAATCGTCCAGATAGACTGAAATTGCGGTCTTTCCTTGGGCGTTATGCGGATAACTGCAGGCTTCTTGTAGTTCTTGTTCGAGGCATATATCCTGCAGGCTTCCTCGACTCCCTGTATGACTTTCAGGTAAATAACGTATTTGAGCGCTTGAAGCGTGTTGATGCACACAAGGAACCCGAAGTCGATCCAGCGTTGCTGACGGGGCTCGAGTGAAGCCAGAGCCAAGCCAGTCCTATCGCTTGTTAGTGTGGTGGCATCGACTGATAAGTGTAGTCACTGGCGGGTTATCCAACTCGGGAGATTTATGGTTCGCTTGCGAGGGAAAGCTGAGTGCGACGACATCGTGGCGCTCGCTTGGACTCGGCAGGCTGTAGTCTGTGCCATCATCGCGGCTTTCCAAGCTGTTGATGGCGATGGAGAAGACTTGTGAGGCTGTCAAGGCCCAAACAATCCCAGTAATTGCCAGCATCTTTATCTTTCCCTACTTTGGCGGAGAGAAGTCAGGCTCTGTCAAGACGAGATGTACTGAGGAAAAGATGTTCGGAGGTAAAAGAGTCCTACAATGGTTCCATGGTCAAGGTGAAGGGGTTAACTTATACATGATGGAAGCGGATCCTATAAGATGTAGTATATACTGCAGACATTGCAGACAGTCCGCCAAACGTACTGCTATATTATACCGACTAACAAAGTATTTATATCTATACTATGATAGAAACTAAGTATATGTATAAGTATTTTCTTAGAATGCATCAGGCTAACACGGTTTATGACTACTCTTGAATATAATACTTTAGAGAGTATATTAATTTGAATATATACTCTAAGTGAAGCACTTTAGGACTTTTAAAACTTAACTGATATACAATCTTCCTCCTACTTATAATAAAGCTAAACTATGCTTTCAAAATATTTAATCCTCTCAAGTTTTCTTTCTTAAGCTAATCTACTTTAATAATACCTAGGTACTTTAAATTCAGACAAATATCATCCCTATATAGCTTATTCATGATGTTATATGTTTACAGCTGGCATATCATTCTATAGAGTAGAGTTTTATAGTAAGCTTTGGTACTCTTCGTGATATTCATAGCTCTGTCAGGGTTGCTGACCATCCTTTTCGCCTGTGTGACAATCTCTCAAGCACGGCATAGCATTTACCCGCAATGCGTTGCTCAGCTATCGCGGCCTCATGCACGAATAATACCCCGCCAATGCTTCAAGCTCTTCGGTGTACAATGGAATTCCCCCTCTCAGACTGTCGCCGCTCTTGAAGCCAAATTCGGCAGGTTCATCCCGGCTTCCACGCCTTTGGAGCATGCGGCGAGAGAGGGCGAAGTCCCCACGGGGTAACCAAGAGCTTTGCTCAAGCCTATCGGATGACGAAGCAGCATTTCTTATTCTAAAAGCTACATCCTATATTGGTGAAGGTAGGTTTAGTGCCCAGGGGGTGACGACGACGACGACGACGACGACGACGACGACGACGAGAAACATTAAGATTACGACAATGACAGTTTCATGCTGACGACGACAACCACAACGACTACGACGACCAATGACCGAGAAAGCTCGGCCAATAAGCATCTTTTCTTGCTGGAGCTATCGCACGTACTCCGCCAACCTGCCGTCTCTTCAGACTTGAAAACATGGGCCAAGCGTTCCCTATCACCTGGCGTTAGTAAGAAAACACTAAGCGTTGATTCAGCCTTTGCCCTTTTGTTCTATCTTCCTTCCGCGGGGAGCGGATGGCGTGTTGATTCAGACAGCACGTTGCCGTTGAGGACTGAGATGATGCTCCTTGATACCACATGCCCATTTATGTACTTTGACTCGTCAGACTCCCGCTTGTTTGAGGCCTGTTCAGTAAGCGATATCAGAATGTGTCCCATCAGTGGAAGTCTACGTCGAAAATCTGAAGTCCAGCTGCCCTTTGCAGAGTCTTTTATTCCGTAGGCATGTCGAGATGCCATGGGTAGGGATGGTTCCCCTGTCCTCTACTATCTTTGCTATATACCAAGGCTTAGGAGGTGCTATAAGAGTCCCGTGTGTGATGGCTAATTGTCGACGTTCCCATGTCGAGCCTTGAAGCTCCCAAGGCGGTGTCTGACCAAACATGGACTGGTAGAGCTCTGAATCGCACTTGAACAGAATGAAGAATCTCCAGGAAACTCTGCGTCCCCGAAGGACAAGTCGACAAGTGTTCTCAAACATGTCCGGTATCTGTGTCTTGTAATGGTGGCCGTAAAATCCCACTTGAAGTAGGCAGAGTTGATCCTCTTCCGCTCCTTTGAAGCAAGAAATCCCCGAAATCTATTCGTCGTCGTGGGGCTTTCTCCCATACACAACAGTACTGCAGCCTCATCGTCAGCATACCTCACATCCCAAAGGGCGTTCGAATCGTCAGTGTACTCACGTCTCACACCACGCAAAGTTGGCCTTGTTCCTCGACTCCCGCCTCATGTGCGCCGCGAAGACGGTGGCCTCGACCGAGCTCCACCCCAACACCTGCGTCATGAGGAAGATGCCGAAGCCCTCGAGGCTCTCGTCAAAGGCCATCTGGATGAGCATGCCGGCGTGGTTCAGCCGCGGGTCCCTGGGCCAGCCGTGCATGGGCACCTTGAGCTTCTTCTCGACGACGTCGACGAAGCCGGCGGCGACCATGTTGTCCCTCATCGTGTGCTCGCGCGCGACGGCAAACGACCGCCCAGTCTTGCGCCCGCCCTCGTCGAAGATGCGCGCCCACTCGTGGAAGACGTGGTCCGGCGGGATGTCGACGTGGTCCGACTGCAGGCGCACGTCGAACTCGAGGTTCTGCGCCCAGCCGCCCGGCTTGAGGTGGCGGTGCGCGTTGCGGTAGAGCGCGACCCAGTCGGGCACGCTGCCGTAGAGGCAGCGCAGGTGGACAAAGTCGAAGTGGTCCTCGGGCCACATCCAGTCGAGGAGGAAGTCGTCGATGACGAAGCGGAGGTTCGCGGGGACCCAGGTCGGCTGGATGGGGCTGATGTCGGTGCCGACGACCTCGGCGTCGGGGAACTGGTCCGCGCAGTCGATGGCCCAGATGCCCGTGCCGGTGCCGACGTCGAGGACGCGCTCGGGGCTGTCGCCGATGGGCGCGAGGAAGAGCTGGTCGTCGAGCAGCATGAGCAGGGCGTTGTGGATGAGGTCGAGGCCCTCGTTCTGCTGGTCGTCGTTCGGGGCCCAGTACTCTGTCGTTTTGCTATTCTGATACGTGCGGCCGTTCAGCCTGCGGTAGTCGAAGATGCTCTCGCTCAGCGAGGCCGTCGACGATATGACGCTCGCGGAATCAATGGCCGAGTCCGCGTCGTCGTCGTCGTCGTCTCCGTTGTCGAGGTCGGGGTTCGCCTCGATCGGAGGCTCCTCGAGCTGCTGAGGTTCGTGTACAGGCTCGGGTTCACGCTCAGGTCCAGACTCGGGCTCACGCTGAGGTCCAGACTCGGGCTCAGGCGCAGGCGGAGGATACGGTGACGAGACTGGTTGCACATCCCGCGACGGACCGGTGGCCAACGCGATAAAGGCGGAAGCCATGATGAATGTGGCACAGATCTGGGCCGTCAGACTCTCTCTCACAGACGAAAAACCAGACAGGAACGAGAACTGCAAGAAGACAGAAAGCCACCCGTCAACAGCAGGGTGATGAAATGCAGAGGAGATTCAACAAGGCAAATGGCCCACCAAGGAGAACGAAGGACAAAGAGGGCAGAGGCAGAAACGAGATGACGGGTTCTTTGCGTGTCTGACCCTGACCGAGAGACAGCGTCCTTAATGGAGGGGCGCGGTTCGTCGCACAAAGGCCGTCATGCAGTGAAACCTCGCGGGCTCTCCCGTATGGTCCCTATCGTCCAGGCCGCACAGCTTGCGTAAGAGAGACAGAGAGAGAAAGACGGAGAGAAAATCCTTTCTTTTCCTCGCCAAAGGTTCAAGAGGGGGCCGGCGTGTGACCATCTGCGAGGACGCAACCACCAGAGAGGAGGCAGAGGGGGAGAAGTCGAGCGCGTACCTGGACGGGAGTCTCGGTCTCGGTCTGCAGCCGACAGTTGAGGCGCTGCTAACGGTTCGAGGGGCAGAGGCGTCATTGGGTTTCGGCCAGCCACGGTGGAGGAAAAAGCAATGTGAATAGATTCGAGCTGCTGGCATCTGTGGCTCTTGACGCCGAGGAGAGTCGACGGGACCTCGGAACCGGGCTCTCGAGGCATCATCATTCGTTCTCCGCGCTGCTAGGTTGCTGCAGCTGTTGGTGTACTCGGTTAGATCACAGGCTGTTGCGTCCGATAATTCAGCTGAATACGTGCGTAGAGGGTTGGGTTGCTACCCGACAGGCAAGCAAACACCTCTTGACCGGGGTAGTCTGGGACTGGCGAACCCGGTGTCTGGGAGACCACCCGTCACATAAACAACGGTGCTGTACGTAAAGATGTTGTCGTACTGCATCGTTGACGGAAGAGCCAACGTCGGATGATGGTCTTGGAGGGGTGAGCCGGTGGTCTTCGTCGACATGGGGTCAACGGAAGCCTTCATGCAGCTAGACCTGCATTCCCGTGCCGATACGTCGTCAAGTCCGATAGTGTGAGCGAATGTGGGTGTAGAGCCGTAGCTGGTCGTCTTCTTGACTTTGCCACGAGCCGAGTGACGAACTTGTGGAAGATATGGGCGGTTCGCGGGCTGGCGAAGCAAGTGTGATTGGAGAAGATCATCTGCAGGATACAACCGCTTGCAGGCAGAGGATAACTATGCTGTTATGCGTAGAATTCCCATAGTAGGCAATTTGATTCCATTCGTTGCCGGTTGTGGTCCTCTCTGCGCAAAACACGTCTGGTGCTTCGGAGCATTTCCATGCCCTCTTCCGATTACCAGGATTTTTTGCCTTGATCAGCCAATCGCCTGGCTGTTTGCTGTTTATTGTTTGTCTTGTTTGTGCTTCCCAGAACACTACAAAATACGCCTGGGTAGCCTGTTTGGATGGATCAACAACATCGTGAACTACTTTATCCCTGATGATATGTGATCTTGATGAGGAACGCCCTTGATACCACTGTCGCTTACCTCACAGCCATTCATCTTGTTCGAAAGTCGATTCTCATCGCGCGATATGCTGAACTGCCGAGACTGTGCTTCTAGGCGGCCGCACCATCCAGCATTCCACCCAAGCAAGCATGTAAGCAGAAGGCCGACTGCCAGCCATTCGAGTCGAATTAAAGTTGCCATCAGTCGCTCAAGGGGCTCTATAATCCTAGCTTTGACTCGAACCCGTCAAGGGCTAGCTTCTATCGTTATAGCTTCCACCCGTTTCGAGCTGGGCTGCGGATGTGGCGGCGAGTCATGGATCGTGTGGGATGGGCGCTGTTTGAGCTGAAGAAGTCGCGTGGCCTACGGATATACTTGTAAAACGTCTGCCCGGTGGATTTGCGCCATGGAAGAAGATGAGAGACCGTTAGCCGCTTGGCAGCTCATTAATTGGTCAACTGCACCTCGAATCGATCTCACGATAGCTTCAGACCTCATCTCCAGATGGACCACATCGTCCATCGGTCCGAGTTTTGCTCGAGGACCAACACCCAAACTCAACCTGTGTATCACGAGTACGAGGCCCATCGTCCCATCTCCACAGGCGGCGACGATCAAACAGCCGTTCATCAAGACAAGGGGCGCCAGGGGCAGCATGGGTCCCCCGCAGCGGCGAGTCAATGCCACGAGCCGATTCGCATGAGCTTTCCAACCTTTTCTCTTCAGCCTTCTCCTCTCCTTCGGCATCTCGCTGCCGTGCTGTGTTTGTACGTCACACCTCACACCCGCGTCCACCATGTGTCTGAAGCTCTTCGTGCCGCTGCTGGCCCTCGTCGGCGCAAGCCGCGGCTGGCAACACAAGACGGCGGATCAAGTTCGCAGCGCCATCGAGACCAATGACTATGCCTTGGTAGCCTGTGAGTACACGTGGCCAGCTGTCCTGTCCGCAGCGAGAGCGTCGCTAATGTTTGCGAATAGTTGTCGTGGTAAGCTTCCCATTCCTTCGATAGGAATTGTGCATGTTTTCCACCAACCCTGACCTCTTCACCTCTGTTCTGACAAGCACAGCCCAATAGGTATGGAAAGACTGTTTTCCCACGTCCGAGAATCACCGCTGACTTGTGCAGTCCTCGTTGCGAAGCTCTAGATCCCCACTGGGCCAACGTCGAAGACGCGATCCCCGCCGCCGTGTCCATAGACTGCTCATCCCATTACGACTTTTGCCTCGAGAACGATGTCGCGTCCTACCCGGCGATCCGCTTCATGCGCCCCGACGGCACGAACAAACCCTTCCGCGGTACCAGAAAGGGATCCGAGTGCGTCCAGCCGAGTCCACGGCATGCTCACGCCTCAAAAGTGCCAGTGCTGAACCGGGACCAGGATCGGTAATTTCGTGAACCGCATGCTCCGTCCCGTCGTCACACGCGTAGAGAAGACGACCCTGTCGTCCTTCCGCAGCAGCGACGACGTCGTCGCCGTGGCGCAGTTCACGCCCGAAGAGACCTCCCTGCGCGACCGATTCGCCGAGCTCGCCGAGAAGCTGCACGACCGACACGCGTTCGGGCTGCAGGACGCCGCCGCGGGTCCGGGCAAGATCACGTGCTGGAACAACGCCATCGGCGCCATGCAGATGTCGACGCAGCTGGAGGCCGTCGACGCGATGGAGGAGCTCGTCAAGAGGTGCGCCGCGCCGCTGGTGCCGCGCCTGACGAGGCGGAACGAGGTCGAGCATCTGAACGTACGTTTGGCCACGCCCCCGTGACTGTAGGACTGACGAATGGAGGAGGTTGCTGACGGGTTCGTGAATAGTCTGGCAAGTCGCTCGTGTACTTTTTTGCGCGGGTGGAGGACTACCTCGAGGCGTGGACGGAGGCGGTGCTCGCCCTGGCCAAGAAGTACCACGAGTACATGACCTTTGTGACTGTTGACCTGAACGAGTACCCGACGATGCCCGCGAGCTTCGGGTTCCCGAACGAGATTGAAGACGCCGTCGCGCTGCAGAACCCGGCCACGGGACAGGTGTATCCCTACGCCGGCGAGATCACCGTGGACGCCGTGGAGGAGTTTATCAACTCCATCTCGGACGGTAAAGTCGAGCCTTGGGATGGAGTCTCGTTGCTCCAGCTGGTGGAGGTCGACGAGCAAGGCCATACGCAGGTCATTGCCTCGCAGGCGGCTTCACAAGCGGGGAAGGAGGCGGCCGGCGAGAATAAGCCGAAGAATGAGGCCGAAAAGCTCGAAGAGAGGACTGAGAAGAGCGATAAAAAGCCTGAGAAGAGCGAGGATACGGCCGAGGAGGAGACGGAGGAGAAGCAGGAACCGGTCAAGGAGACCAAGAAGACTGAGAGCGAGGATGTAAAGACCCACGACGAGCTCTGAGACGGCTGAGCCTTGATAGCATCGTCTGGCAACGCATACTCGTCTTTTACAATGTCGGAGCTCGCCATCCTACGCCTGGTGTTTGTACACCCAGTTGACATGTGTAGTCAACAGCAGACCATTCGACAGTCTGCTACAAGAAGAGCTTCAATCAGATACCACACAGGATCATTGATTTGATGCGTCACTGTCTTGTATACTGCGAAGACTGAGAGCCCATGTGATATCATAGGATGGCCAGGCCTACTGACAACACTTCAGACTCAATAATCTATGTACCGATACTATCGACTGATATAACTATCGAAGCAAACGCCCAAAAGTTCAAATAAGTTCAGTCATGGCACAGTTTCCAAACGTATGATTTTGTAAATTATTTTGAATAGTCGATTGGTAGTGTAGAACGCAACGCGCCAAGCTTCGTTCCACAGATCGACCCAACATCACTCCATCGCTCCCTTGTGCGCAAAGAAGAAAGCAATACGACGTCGCCATTCGGTTCGACAGGCCGGGCCAGCTCGCACCGACGATCGGGAGGGGAACCCAGCCCGCGTCACCCAAAAGTCCCACGCCGCACCTTGGCGTTCGCGATTCCTCGGACCGTTTACTCGGCCCATGGCATGGAAATCACCGGCTCACCACGTGTTACACGTGTATAACGCAGTCGACAGCTCGCGTAGACTTTGACGGGGCGATACCGAAAAGTCCAGGCCAAGGAAACGTCATGGTCGAAGCAAATCGCGAATCGTGAAGTTTTCCAGCGCCGTCAAGACGTGCCATGCATTTACTAGCGTCAAATGGGAAGGTGAGCTTGGAGTTTTACGTCATTTACACCCAGTCCATTGGAAACGAGCTTTTCACAGCTTTCTTTTGGCAGGAGATTCAATCTCATGGGGCCGTGAGAGCTCTGGCAGCTTGTCCGATTGGTAGTACAGCTCAGCACGCAATAGTCGGCTCATGGCAACCACTCTTGGCGCCCATGGTGGTGATGATGGTGTTTTGTTCTCCATGATGGAGAGCCTGCCTTCGTCCTGGTACAGGTCTACGTAGTATATAGGCCACAGACGGACGAGAACTAACTGCGAATCGACTGCTTCTGCGACCTTCGCTTGGATACCCGTTTCGAATCAAGTCAAGATGAAGCCCGTCCTCGTTGCTTCGCTGCTCGCCTCGCTCGCCGCGGGCCTGTCGTTCCACAAGAGATCCGTCTCCTACGATGGCTACCAGGTCCTCCGCGTCAAGACCCTGAGCCAGCTGGCCTCCGTGCAGGAGAAGCTCTCGACGATCCCCCACGAGCAGTGGAACCACGACGTCGAGACGCACCTCGACATCGTCGTCTCCCCGGACGAGATGGCCCGCGTCGAATCGCTCGGCCTCGACTACCGCGTTCTGCACAAGGACCTCGGCGAGTCCATCGCCGCCGAGTCCCAGGTGAAGAGCGCCTACAAGCGCGACGTCGACGACCTCTCGTGGTACGACTCGTACCACCCGTACGCCGACCACGTCCAGTACTTCAAGGACCTCCACGAGGCCTTCCCCGACAACTCGGAGCTGGTGTACGCGGGCCACTCCTACGAGAACCGCTCCATCCACGGCATCCATCTCTACGGCGACGAGGGTCCGGGAAAGCCTGCTGTGCTCTACCAGTCAGTAACATACCTTGGTCGAAGACGCCACTTCATGATGCTCACACTTGGCCAGCGGTACCGTCCACGCGAGAGAATGGATCTCGGCTCCTGTAAGTCTCAACATCGTCACCAAGCCAACACGAGGCTAACCTGAGCAGGTCGTCGAGTACCTCACCCTCCAGCTCGTCAACGCCCACAAGAACGCCACGAACGCGACGGACTCCATCTTAAACACCTACGACTTTCACATCTTCCCCATTGTCAACCCTGACGTGCGTATCACCATCGCCGCTCCGCAAACCTCACAACTGACAACTCCAGGGCTTCGTCTACTCGCAACAAGTCGACCGTCTCTGGCGCAAAACCCGCACCCCGCCGCCCCGGAACCAGTCCTGCTACGGCACCGACATCAACCGCAACTGGGAGTACGGCTGGGACGCCAACCCGCTCGGCGCCTCGACCGACCCCTGCTCGCAGGCCTACCGCGGCCAGCGGCCCTCGGACACGGTCGAGAACCAGGGCCTCGACGCCTACGTCCGCAAGCTCCGCGACGACGCGGCCGGCGGCGGCGGCGGCGGCATCAAGCTCTACGTCGACTGGCACAGCTACGGCCAGTACATCCTCTCGCCCTTTGGCTCCAAGGAGGAGTGGTACGCCCGTGGACCAAGACGGCCTCGGTGCTGAGCGAGGTCATCCGCGACAGCTCCGACCGCCGCACGACCTTCACCTTCGGCCCCAGCGGCGCCACGCTGTACACCACCACCGGCGCCGCCCCGGACCACGTCTACGCCATTGGCGGCGCCGGCTTTTCCTACACCATCGAGCTGCCCGACACGGGCGACTTTGGCTTCGTCCTGCCTGCCGAGCGCATCAGGGGCGCCGCCGAGGAGCAGTGGGCCGGGCAGCAGGTCTTGTTTTCGCTGCTGGACGAGGTCTTTTTCGACGGCATCGGGCCGGCCTAGATGGGGTGGGAACGAGGGTGGCTTGGGTCTTGTAGACGTGGTAATTAATGAAGATCAGCACGAACAGTATGTAGAGTTTGCCATGTGGTTACGTCTGATCGTTTCCTCAGCCACCAGTCAAAGTGCTTTGTGAGTAGCGTGATAGGTAGCGTTGTATGTTGACGCTGTGCTAGATTCCGTATAATTGTATGCCAACACATAAGATGACTCTGAGGCTATTATATCCAGGGATGATTCTCACATTGTCAAGATTTGGAACTATATTCCTCGTTTCCAGATCCCAGAACCATGTCAAGAGAGACACGGCTGTCTGGACAAGTGCTCCACGGCTCGGTATATTTCGACAAGGTCCTGCAGGTGCAGGTTGAAGACAAAATCAGACTGCTCATCCTCGAGTGTGGCCTCTTGGATGGAGGCCATTATGCACGGTTTTCGAATTGCACGTGGCCACCGGGACTGCCAACAGTAAATTCTGATCGGTGGACCGCTAAGCCAGGTACCGTATATCTCGAGATGAAGTGCTCTGTTGACATGTTCCTGAATATAAGCACATTCTTGGCACTTTGTTTTACTCGGATGGTGGAGTTTGAATAGCAGTCGTAGACGGCCCTTATGACAGCACGACTTTGGTCTCGGGATGACGTTTCCTTGACAAGACCCTAGCTAGGCTTGGCCGATTCCTACACAGCTCAACCTCGGCCAGAACTAGGCGGTTGAAGTCATGACACAGTAAGAGCAGTTGATGACCATCGGGTCGACATTATTTGCAAGCAAGCAAGGCATTATGATGGAATATTTTGCCATTTGCAAAACCTTTGATTGCAAAGAGGTGATTGAGCTTACAGAGTTCCTACTATTGCTCTCGAAAGTCAACGTTTGTTGATATACTGGAATGTCTTCTTCGCGGGACCCTGCAAGAGAGCCTCAACCTCCGAGCCAGCCAGGAAACCAAACGGAGGAATAACCGTAGCGGAAACACCAGCAGGCAGAGTGACCGCCAGCGAAAGAGTGCCAGCAGCACCGTCAAGTCTCATCTCTACCTCGAGAGTCCCGCGAGGTGCGTCGACGGTGTACCGGGCAAAGTCTACACCCGACACGACAGGCGCGATCTGGACCCTTTTCCACCCAGCCTCCGTCGGCTTGAGCCCGGTCAAGTACTGCGGCAGCAAGAACACGGGCCAAGACGACCAGGCGTGCATGAGGGACGTGTCGTGACCAAAGGGCTTGCCGTCGGTCGTCATGGCCTCCCAGTGGCCCCCGGAGTAGTTGGGATTGCTCGGGTCTGCCATGGGACCCCAGACGCTCTCGATCAGCTCGACGGCTTCGCGGCCCTTTCCCTGACTGAAGAGCGCCTCGACTGCGAATCCCGTGGCATACGGGCTGACGACTCCTGTTTTGTCCCAGTGATTGAGGCCCTTGAATGCGACGGGCCTACTTTCTGAGGGGCACTTGAGGTGCGAAGTCGTATCCAGAGGCTCGGGTATGATATTGAGAGAAACGGCATAGCCATTCGTGTCCTGACAGATACCGTCACTCGGAAGAGCTGTGCCCATGCGGACACTGCCGGTTTCCCGGTTGAAGAGATGAGCCAAGATGCTTTCCTTGAGCTCGTGAGCCCTCAGGGACAAGACGTGCTTCTGGCCGGCATCGGTAGTCAGAGTCTCGGCCGCTTTCAGCGCGTCGTAGTACGCGAGGTTGGCCGTGCCTGAAGCTCCAAAGACCGGACCGCCCAGAGGATACCAGTGCACTTGAGAGTCTCAGTCAGTTATGAGTCATGAGGTCGCTCAGTGCAAGACTTACTTGACATTTCGGGATGGGCTTCAATGAGACCCATCGAATTCAACTGTGACGCTCCAAAGTCGAGAAGTCTATTGATGGCAGGCAGCAAGCGGCGGACGAGTTCATCGTCTCCGGAGTGCAGCCAGTAGTCCTTGGCTGCAACAACGAGGAGAAAGGCGTATGTGATGGAGTAGAACGCGTACGTCGGCGGCGGCTCCTCGCCGGTGTGGACGGGAGCCTGTATAGGACACAGGTTGCCCAGATATCCGTCTTCGGTCTGATGGCTCGCGAGCAGCTCAATGCTACCGGCGACGGCACCAAGATCCAACCCAGCGTAGGCGACACCGCGACCCGAGACGAAGAGGTCACCGCCAAACGTCGCACGATCTCGTTTCGCGCCATCAATCATGCAGGAGACCACGTTGGTCCCGACCTGGAAGTCTGCAAGAACCCTGTCTTTGACCTTGACACACATGCCATTCTCATACAGCGTGCTGCCGGAGAGGTCCCTGACGACGAGGTTGCGATAGACGGCCACCCAGCCTTCGGGCCCGCCAAACGCCACGGAGCCCGTGTTGATACCCGATCCGCCCAGGAGAGGACGCACCCGGACGTCTGCGAGGGTGACAATCTCCTTGCCGTCGATTGAGACGGTGACGCGGCTCCCGGACGTGACGACGCAGATGTCGATCCAGTCTCCTCTCTTGGCGATGGCACGAGTCGACCAGCTGCCGAAACTCTTGACGGGGAAGACGGCCGACTGGTGGGCCAGGCCCTCGTACGCGCGGAGCTCTCGGCGCTCCACGTCGAGGCAGAAGATGACTCCGTTGGCCACCATGTGGACGCCCCAGCTTGCGCCGACGAGGTCGACGAGAACCTGGAACGTGACCTCCTTGTCGCCCCATCGGGTGCCCTGTCGACAGGGAGCCCAGTGCTGGCCCACGATCTTGGTGCCGATGTCGGTGACGTCCCACGATGGCAGCGTCTCTCCCTTTAGGACTGTGCACATGTCGATGGTCCTGACGCCATCCTGCCAGATGCGATTGAGAACGTCACTCGAGCAGGTGAAGTGCGCTCTGGGGGTGATGGATGGTCTGCAGGGTTCTAAGCCAGCTTGGCTGATGGTGACAGAAGAGTCTGGGCTGACGAGCACCAGCTTCAGATATCTCTGTGACTTTTGTGCCAGTCTCGCCTTGATGACCTGCTGTGATTCTGAGGGCAGCACGGATATGGACACATTGCGGTAGCTGTCCATGGCGCTGGAGAATAGAAAGAATGGGCCATCGCCTTGATCGTGGAGTCAGTTGCCAATCTGACAGTCCAGACTGAATCTCACGTACCAGTCTCACATGCGATGCCTTCGATCGTTTCGCTATACACAGCCTGCAGACGAATCGGACGGTTGCCTCGGGCCTTGTCGATTACCAAGACTGGCAGGCCACCGAAGCATTGCCCATAGTCAAAGATTATGCTTGCTTGTGGCGATGTCTCCGTAACAGCATCGTTGGCAAGACTGAATATGATCGAGTCAGGGTCGTGTTGCGCATCACCCGTCGTTGACAGGACGTGCTTTGCTGTGATGAGGGAGTGTGACATTGCGGATAGTCACTCGAGTAATCATGGGCAGTCGTTCAGAACATCAAGAGAATTGTATTCCGAACACAGATGCTGCAACTTGTATACCCGGTCCACGAACGGTTGCGGCTCGTCCGGGGTACATGGACCGCCTCCGATCCATGGCCACCGGGATATCCGACTCGGAGATCCGGGAGCTAAGCCCAATGTGTCAGTCCGTCCACCCGGAGTGTGGGGGACGGTGGACGCGAAGAATAAGATGTCACGATGTCCACCTCGTCTCGCCCGTTTGGGTCCCTCGTCCACCTTCATTCATATCATCTAATAACATGCATCCCGAGCGGCAAACCGGCGACTTTTCATGTCCGGAATGCTCCCGCAGGTTCAACCGCGTCGAGAATCTCAAGAGACATCAGAAAACACGTGAGATTATAGTCCAGCTCACAGAGCGCTCGATGAGGACGGTGACTGATGACTCGTGCAGATCAAAGCCACTTACCGCACGTCTGCGATTTGTGTCGCCGGCAGTTTTCCAGAAGCGACCTCCTGAAAAAGCATAGGGCGACTCACAAGAAAGACGGCAGGTTGGAAGAAGAAGCCGAAAACGAAGATGCGAATCATGGCAGCAAGAGACGCAAGTTTTCATTTGTTCTGGAGAATTATGGCGAGACAATAGTCGATCCATCCATAACAGTATCCAAGCCTACGCCAACCAGCCGAGAAGGAATTGCTGCCTGTGGCCAGTCACCGTATCGAAAGCAGCCCGGTTTCGAGCAGGACGAACCTCAAGCCGCCGCTCGCAGTTTCGACTTCTCAAGCTTCATGCTCCACGATGAGGAAACCTGCGACTTTGATACTGCTCAGTGGTTTACCACCGACTTCTATCATGCCGTTCAGGAGACCACGGATCACCGACGGGATGCCCACGCCGTCGATCCATGCAAGGGACTGGATGAAGTGGCTGGGCAGGACCTTTGGAACTGGCTCGGTCAGGTCGAAGATACCGACGTCTTTGAGAGTGGCTTCCTCGGAGCATCTTCGCCAGAGCTTCATCAACCTGATATTGGCTCGAGAGACACGTCCCCGCCAAACGTGCCATCTCAAGAAGACGCCATCGCTTTCGCGTGGAATCCGTCTTCCGACACAATAAAACAGACGAGCCCGATCTCGATCCCCTCTCAGCACCCTCTGAGACTGGAACACAACGCCCGCTTCGATCTGACCGACGCAACGTGGGCTCGTGTGCAGTCATTCCTCCAGGATCGTAACGGCCGCTCAGAAAGTCTCACTTTTCCATCCTGTCCAAACGTCAACATCTTCTTGGGCCTCTTCTTTGAGAAGCACTACGAGCAAACCCCAGTGCTGCATCTGCCGGCGCTCAACACCAACAAGCTCTCCCCGGCACTCCTGTCCATCATGGTTGCTATAGGCGCCACCTACAGTCGAATCCGGCACACGAGAAGATTCGCCATCCTCCTTGCTGACCGTGCTCGGCTGAACCTGGACGGGCTCGTCGGGAGAGACGGGAGGCTCACGCGAGATCCCGAGACCATCTACGCCTACGCCCTTCTCTGCTACTTTGGTCTGTGGTGCGGGAACAAAGGGGCCTTTGAGGCTGCCGAGGCCCTGCGCGGCACCTTGGTCACGTACGCCCGGAGGCTGCCCAAGCATTGCTTCGAGGCGAAGGAAGCAGCAGATTCTGGCGACAACGTCACGGGTCGGTGGCGGGCGTGGATCCGCGCGGAATCTCGACGTCGACTGTGCTGGTTCGTGTTCATGATCGACTCGCAGTTCCCAGCTATACTCAACATGAAGGCCATGCTGTCTACGGCGGAGGTTTCGAGCTGGGTTTGTCCTGGCGACGAGGCCCTTTGGCACGCTTCGACTGCGGAGTCCTGGGCAGTGTTGATGAGAGGACGTTCGCCTCCAGCTTCCACCTTCGCTCAGGTTCTGTGTGGCCCTGTTTCTCACGATAAAGGAGAAGCTCACCGGCCGAATTCCTGGACTGTTTTCCTCGTGCTCTGCACCCTGGCTAGTCGGTCTCTGGAGTGGTCTCACGACTGGGACCTGCACAGAACGACGAGACTTGAACTCGAAAGATTGCCAAAAGGTCAGAAGCAGTTTTCACAACAGATTAACAGGAAAGAAATGCTGCTCCGGCAATTGCACGAAGAAATAGCTGGTAAGCAACTTAGGACACGGCTTTTCCCAGGACAAAAACGAGGAGATGGATAGCTAACTCCAATCGTACGTGTCTTAGAATCTCTTTGCGCTTGGCAAACTGCAATGACCGGGTTTACTCAAACTTCAAAAGATTCTGGATACGAGGACGCCTTCTTCCGCTCGACGGCCAAGATGCTCGTCGGGCTAGCCCGCATGCACCTTAACACTTCTGTATCCGATATCCAGGGTGCTCTCGGCAAAGGCGGACGCGACGCGGAGATGGACGCCGTGGAACGATTCAAGTCTTCCTTTGAATGTCTGACACGCCCCTCGCTGCCATCAGCCTCCGCATCTGACGAAACCCCCTCGGACCGTGCAACGAGCAAAAGGCTGGCCGGACCGCGAGCCGAAGTCACCCTCAGGCGCTTTGTGACTTTTCGTCATGCCATTGAAGAACTACTTACGATACTTGACGAGCCCGAGTTACAGTCTTGTAGCCCCTACAGCACATTCGGGGTCTTTTTGAACTACGTTCTCCTGTGGATGCTTGTGAAGACCAGTTCTGACGAAGAACGAGCCGACTGGAGAGAACATGTCACCTCCATCCATTCAAAAGGGTCCAGAGAGAGCGAGCTTCACCGTAGTATCACTCTTGCGCTGGGTACTCTGGGTCCTGGGGCTGTTCTTGTACAAGCTGCGCAGAGTCTCGCACGACTTGGGACCTGGGGCGCATCCCTCAACCTGGCCTTGTTGCTCGAGTTACGGGCCAAGCGTTGAAGTGAGGACTCTACAAATGTTAGCATGATCTCATCAATTTGCTGTCTTTAACATTCTGCCTTTCCTAGTTCTCGTTTTAGTATGACCGAGCCTGCAGCTCCAGCTACCTTCCCGGGACTGATTACCGTGTCAAAGGGCGATAGCTATCGTCGCCAAGGTGCTGCTGCGAGTCTCTGCCAACTGAGAGTATTAAACTGAATGGAAGTATCGAACAACACCACGAGCTTGTCTCTGAGGCTTTGATTGCCAGACTGGTCCACTAAAGGATGTGAGAGGAGGCAGCCCCAATGAGAAAACTGATCATGTAGATAACAGTTCCTGGCGTATTGAGGCCTGTCACCCCATGAAAGCAGGCCCAAAAACATCTACAGATCATACGGTACACTTCCGAAAGACAACTGCTTCGAGTGACAGTCATGACTGCAGAAAGGATTGAGGAGTTCGACTTGCCGTTGGCCTCTCGTTTCTGTTCAGAGACAATAGACTGACGGGCTTCCGGACCGCAGGCTAAAGTCTGCCAGTCTTCGTTGCGAGTGTCTCACATCAACACGCCCAGAAGCAAAGCGAATCCTTCGAGCTGTGCTCCTACCCATCAGACACGGGGCAGATGAGGGGGTCTGTGGTCAGCAGAGCAGATGCGTCGCTTGCGGAAATCTCGTGACGCGATTGGCGCGAGCCTCGAGAGTCCGAGGTGGCTTCCGAGACTGCGAATGGGAAAAGGGATTGATCCTACGAATGCTTAGAAGTTGCGGCGTCTGTCTTTGGCAATGACTTGCGGACTACCTTGGTATGTTGCAATAACCTGACAGTCTGGGGACTCTTGTACGAACAGCTATTCAGTAACGTCGGGATTCAGGCTATTTTGTTGGACTGCTCGATGCTGAAAGCCTCAACCCATACAGGAAGTCTTGGAGCTACTCCGCCGGGCATGTTGATGGCTCCGAAATGCTGTGTGACGCTGACGCTTCTAGTTGACGGAGACAGAGCTTCCATTCCAAAATCTGACAGTGGGAGGGTTGATCGTGTCGGAGATGTTCCTAGTCCTGGGCAAGGACAACAAATGTATAAAAAGGACTCAGGTTCTCGTCGGCTGATTCAAATTATCAGTCAAACATCACCTTCAGACAAGACAACTCACTACCTTCGACACTCTCCGTTCTGTCCCAACACAACTCCAAACCCCTCATCCAAAATGGTTTCCAAACTCGTCACTCTTTCGGCCATCATGACCTCCCTCCTCAGCTCCCAGGCCGCCGGCGGAGGCTGGGACGCTCTCGGCTGCACCCAGGTCTCCTTCGACACCCTGCTCGCCGTCAAGAACGCCGACGACACCCTCGTGGGCCCCAAGGGCGTCTACGCCACCACGGCCGACAGCCAGTGCGTCTACGTCGACGCCTCGGCCGGCGGCGCCTTCGCCACCGAGCACGCCGCGGAGCACGCCTGGTTCGTCGACGTGGCCAGGGGCACCGGCGCCGGCGGCCTCGATTTCCTGTCGACGGGCTCCGCGCGCGCCGCCCCGCGCGAGTCCCTCGAGAAGCGCCAGGCCAACTGCGGCGAGATCTGCAACTCGAGCCAGACGTCGGCCAAGACGTGCAACTCGTGCGGCTGCAGGTACGACACGACGACCTGCGCGGGCACCTGGTGTGTGGCCTACTACAGGTGCAAGTAGGAAGCGAGAGCGTAGCCAGAGGCTTGTGGTCGGCCTCTAGGCTCTATCGTGATCATGCAGTTTTTGATGAGGATTTTGGAAATTTGGAATGAAACGGTCCCTCTTGTTATAAGAATAGCCTGGAATGGTTATCATGACACTCATTTATACAACCAGTCACTCTGAATGATGTGTGAACTCGAGGTTGAAGTCTACAGGTTGATTAGACACATCAAATTAGTATTTAAAACTACCAATATTACGTTATTATCACTCTATCGTCCCTCAGGCTCCTCGCCACTTTGAACTTTTCTGGCTTCTGCCCCAGCTGCGTCAAGCTCTTGTGCAGCCCGTTCGGCGGCGGCGGCGGCGGCTGCTGCTGGCCCGGAGGAGCCGACGGCCTCCCGCCCCAGTCCTCGGCCGTCGTCGGGATCCCCTTCATGGCGCACACGGCCGCGAAGTCGAGCGTCGGGTACCCGCACCTCTCGGGCCTCTTGCCGGAAACCCTGGACGTGGCGAACATGATGCCGGCGGCGATGCAGAGGATGAGGCAGCTGACGAAGACGAAGAGCACCCTGCTAACCTTGCCGGCGACGACCTGGTGGCTCAGGATGGATATCGACAGGCTCGTGTACATGTCGTCGGAGAGGCCCTCGCGCGGCGCGGCGAGCTCCCAGATGGACGGGCCCGAGGAGAAGTAGTTTGCGTGGAAGTAGTTGAAGGGCACCGACATGGCCTTGCGGATGGCCTTGACGGACTGCTTCTTGGCCACCTCGCTGTCGTTGATGGGCAGGGCCGTGACGGCGTAGATGGCGAGGGCCGAGTTGTCGCCCTTTGTGGCCGGCGCGCTCGTGTTGAAGCCGGGCACGACGGCCGACAGCGCGAGGAGGTACTCTTCCAGCTTGATGATCTCCTGCACCGGCGGGGACATTTCCGTGACTGCGAGGATGGAGAAGTTGCCGCGGTCGTACGTGACGGTTGCGTGGCGTGAGAAGACGAACAGGGAGGACGATATCTCGAGCGTCTTTGTCCACTCGGTGTTGTTGAGACACGTGCTGGTCTGCTGTACGGAGATGGGGCAGTACGCCGAACCTAGAGAAGACGTCGAGATGAGTATGATATTTCACGATGAACTCCATGGAGTCAGAGTCATTCTTACCGAACAACAGCGCGTTGTCGTGGCCAACGGCAGTACACCAGTACGACGCGGCGCTGGCGGCACCCAGCAGGAAACAGTGGCCCTTATCGCGGAGACCGACGAGGTCGTTGACCTTGCCGTACTCGATCTGCGCGACCCGGGTGTTGGGCACGACGTATGTCGTCGACGTCGGCAGCTGCTTGAGGTCGTCTGACTGGGGGGCGATGAGGACGACGCCGCCGGTGAGCAGATGAGACTCGTCGCAGAGGATCCATCCGCCGTCTGGGCCGCGGCACTTGCCCTCGCCCTCCACCAGAGGGTCGAGCGAGAAGGAGTCCCTGTCGGACCACGCGGGGCTGCCCATCTGTACGAGCAGCGCCGTCTTGGAGGACTCCTTGATGCGGTAGACGTAGGACGCGTTGAAGTGGCCGATGCCGGCGGACACGTTGTATGTCTTCTCGGGAAACGTGACCATCTCGATGGATATCCTGCCTGTGAGGACTTGTTGTCAGCAACACGTGGTGCAAAAGGTGGCAAGTTAGGGGAGTTCATACCCATGAGGATGATGCCTGGCAACGGGATCGAGCAGATGACCAGCAGACTTGGGAGGGTTAGTACATCAACTTGACAAAGCCCTGCAAGTAAACAGTCAACTTACCGAAACAAGCTCGAGTACTTGTGCTTCCAGTCCGCGGTAGCCAAGAGACGCAAGAGGCCCCAGACGCCCGTGCCGGAGTCGAGTCCGACAAAGTGCAGCAGACTCACACCGCCCGGACGAGAGGCCAGCGCCCATTGCAGATCCTCGACGACGACGACGACGAGCGCCGCCAGGGCGACGGCACACAGCTCCGTCAGCACGCGCAGGACCAGTATCGAGTTGGCCGGCGACGCGACGAAGAAGTGCTGCCTCATCAGGGCCTTTGCGGAACCGGTCGAGTACAGGCTCGTGAGCGTCACCATGAGGGCGCAGAGGGCCCAGAGCCCCAGCGTCCACCACACGAACTTGCTCATCTTGGACGTCGTCTGGCCCTTGTGGGACTTGGAGGTGAGGGAGATGGTGTCGTTGAAGTCGTCCCTCTTGCGGTTGTAGGCGCAGTCCTGGGCCTCGGGCGTCGGCGGGTGCAGGAAGTTGGTCTGGGACATGGTCGTCCTGAGGGGCGACGGCATCGCGGACGGAGGTCCTTCGACCTTGGCGTACTTGTGCCACTCTTCAAAGATGCCCGTGCTGCTGTCCAGGCTGCGCTGCCGCCATTCCTCGTACTCTTCCGTCGTCTCGCGCCTCAGTCCCGGTCTCTGGGGGGGCGGCGGCGGCGGCGGTGCTCTTGAAGGCTTCTCGTGGTGGTGGTCCAGATCGTCGAGGTCGATCGTTTCCATCCGCGGCTCTTTGGAAGCCATGGTCGCTTTTGGCCCTCCATAACACAGAGCAATGTGTTGCCGGGCCGGTCGAGTCATGGGCTATGCGTGGTTTAAAGGCAACACGCTCAACGTCTGCTTTCTTTTGGGGGGGGGGGAGAGAATTAGATCAAACAACAATACTCTCGGGACGCACGGTGCCGTAAGAGTTGACGCGGACGAGGAACAGACGACGGCATTCTGGGAGTTTGCTTGTAAGAATGTCCATGGAGTAATCTCGCTGCCAGACGACGGGCACGGCGCAACAAAACATTTGCCAGTCACGGATCCTGGACTTGGCGAGTCAGTCGTCGTCGGTGCGAGTCGTGAACCCTGGGCAGTCTCTCTGCTCGAGAGTGATCTTTAATCTATGTGAAACTCTGATATGACCGCAAAAGACGAGACAATCAAACGCGACAGGACTCTTCCATGTTCCGTCAGGAATTGCCGCGAGCACGGAATGCAGATGGGCGCTTGGCCATTTCGGTCTTCACCTACCCCGTTCGTGAGTGATTATCTCAACAAATGAAGCAGTTGACGACACGCAGTGAGGTGGACAAGGCAGATGTGGGAAGAGTTTCGACACAGACAAGAGCCGGGAGCACAAAAGACACCTGAATAGCATCAAAAACGGTCAGTCATGGGTGGTGTGACTTGTAGGCTTCGATTTCTAGCCCCCAAGTACGGACAGCTACGTAGATGAGGCTCACAATCTCCTCACCATCGTCGGATCTAGCCCGTCCGCCAGACCTCCCACACGTGTGTCTCTCCTCGTCTCCCAAGTTCTAACCAAGAAGAGTTTGGATGGCAGACGGGATGTGGTGGGGTGGACGGCCTTACCGGGCTCACTAGATTCCGACCCAGATCCCTGGCCTTCTCGCCGAGGGGTCAGAGTCCAGGATGCCCAAATAGCACAAGCAAAGTCGGGATGAACTGCCCCCGCGGTAGCCGACGCAGGTCCAAGGGGCACCACCCCCTCGAATTCAGCCTTATCGTCTTGACGGTCCAAGGACTTGTACGGTACTGAAACGTCTCATATATCCTGGAATTGTGGTAGTGGACCGTTAGTATATGAGGAGGATACACTCTTTGTAGACATGTCAGTTACTTGTTCAGTTCACAGGTTGTTTGGCGGTGAGTAGTTATTGGTCCACCCTGGCCAACTTGCTTGCTTGCAAACGTTAACAGAAAGGGATATAAACATACTATGTAAGTACCACATTCCCAACCTTTCGGTCAGACCGGTTGACGGACGTGCCTGACTACCGTACGGGGACATTCTTCTAGATGCTCCCGCCGATCTCGAATCTCCACGATGGATCACCCCTGACGGTCCTACCACCCCTTGCAGGCATGTCGAGGCTTGCGTGTACGCCAATGGGCGGCTGTCGCTTACACCGAGCTCAATCTCAGTAACTCGCGCAACTCTTTGACACTGACGATCGGCATACTTGTATGCTGGCTTCCGCCGCCTCCCCGCACATTTTTGGCGCATAACATCCTTGATGAGGTTGATGAAAAAGTTTCCCACCGTGTACCTGATCAGCTCCAGAGTGCGAACTTGGAAATCCCCCGAAGCTTCGAGTCGAGATGAGCGTAGCGCCGGGCAATTACGAGATTTCGAGGAAGACGATACCGCATTGGGAAAACGTTTCTGGCAAGACTTTACGGCACAACGTTGTCGCTGTCGAGGTCGTCAAGCATCCTGGCACGGTTCATGGCAGGATGGAAGCCTGTTCCGGAAATATCCTTTGATTGCTTCGGCAACCCGAAGCCGTCCGCGGAAACCAGTTGAGCATATCAGCCCCCTAACCCTGGACTGCATATTCCAGTTCTGCCAACACCGGAGTTGCTCCCGGTCCCGCCAGCCGCCTGCTTTTGTGTGCGAGCGCTGGTCTAGTTGCATGTGTTTACTAATATGTCAAGACGACTCTTTGCTCGACGTGGCCCGGAAGTAAGGCAACTCTAATGAGTGCGCCCACCGCTGCTGCTCTGGTTATCCGTCGCAAACAGAGGAGCTCAACTTTGTCCTTCTCGTGCTCAACCTGGAAAGCTTCTTGTTCGGTCTCGGCTTCTCGGGACTCGAGCGCTGCGCACTCGGGTTGTTGATGTAGCCTGCCACTCTCTCCAGAATACCGGCCAAGTCTGACTCCACATTCTCCTTGACAGACGACTCTCCCGCGAGAGAGTCACGGGTTATCCCATTAGCTGTATTTTTCGTGTTTGATGTCGGGATGTTCGGAGGTATGTCGTCAAGAAGAGCATCTGTCCCCATTGAGGCACCAGCGCCTCTGGTCAAAGGCAGTGGCATGTATCTTTGATTGAGTTCTGACAACCTCGTTCGCTCAAACTACCTATGGACCTACGGGTATCGTGAATTGCGGCAACATTTAGACGATGCCGGCCAACGCCACAAACCATAGTGTCGCATCGTCAACTGCAGCTTTCACTAGTTGGACATCTCTCGAATGGGTGCAAGCCAGCTGTCGATCAGAGGCTCACCTACCGACGACGAGACGACTCTCCATACTTCCTGGAAGGACGGTCCAACTCGAAATCTGTAATTTGACAAACGTGATAGATGAGAGCTACCCAGCTCTGGGCTTAGACTAATTCTGTGATCCTCAGCGTTAGACATTTATCCAACCGTAATGACGTTGACTGTAATTGACCAAGAGTAACATTGGAGAGCGTCTGGCAATCGCGCAGGTTTGGTAAGAGCAACAGTTCTGAGCTCACGACTCGTATGCAGGCCTTGACGCCAACGAGAATATTTGTCTAAAGAATTTCTGATGGACCACGGAAATGAGGGCGCTTCCCTACTCGTCGTGTCACTATTGTTGAATGCAGTCACTTGCTTTGCGTATATAGTTCTTTAAAGGGTTTCTTAAGAAGACTTATTGTTTGGTGTTATCCTAAGTGTGGAAGAGGCCTTGAGGTTTGAGACTTTACCACAAAGTTGCTTGGAGTGAAAACGAACACAGTCCGCCATCTTTAAAGAAACAGCACTGAAATTTGAAGCTGCGCCTGCGAAATCATTGCACGGAAATTCCTGGCATGAGCTGGTCCTCAACACCATGACTTCCGATGGCCTCGTTCGAGCCGCTCAGAATACAAAGGCTAAGCTATGCTCCAGCCGCTCGTCGCCGCTCTGGTCTATACCGTACGCCAAGAGCTGGAACATACAATACCAGATAGACGCTGTGATCTCACTGTGTAGTCTCGGCTGGAAATGCTGAATAAACACCCCTTAAACAAGAAAAGAAAGAAAAAAGCCCCTCTTCATGCTTTTGGATCTTGAGTAACTACGCCGGAAATTTAATTCAAGGTTACATTATCCACCCAGCATCATTCCTGAACCCGTTCATTGTAGCAACGATCGTGGCGTCTGTCCAGAAAGAATGAGTGCTTACTCCGCGTTCAAACCTACTTCACCCGCTTCGTCTGTTTCTCTATTGTCTGGGCTACTCGTTATCCATCTTCCAACTTGAACGATTATTCCTCTAGTACGGCCATCGCCGACGAAGGAGCCACCAATTCCATATTTTCAAAGAGCTGGCCGGACTCAAAACTGCCGGGAGAACGAGTTCTACTGTATGAGGAGAGAGCGAGAGCATGTAATCATCAGACAACAAGTTAGGTTCATTCATGTTTGTGTCAGAACATGTGGAGGCTTACTGTCTTTGAAAACCTCCCACTTCGAGATCTCCCATGTAAAGACACCTGCACGAGGGATAGTTCGATACGGGTAAAATAAACACGTGGGTAGAAATCGCGAGTTGTGTACGCTCTTGTAGCTCATGGCAGATGAACTTCTCAGAATTAAACGACGTCAAGCTGATGACATTCACGTAAACAGCCGACCCTGGAGAGCCAACAGGATTCTAGAAGGAAATTGACAATCGATTATTGCTAGGTATAATATCAAGCAGCTCACATGCACGCTTCGAAATCTAACCCGACGATTCCCCCCATGCATCGCCAAGTCTCGCCCACGTATTTGTACTGGGTTCTCCTACCACTCTCTAAAGTTGCTAGGTCTTTCATAAAACACCCTCACTGGATAAGCCCACCGGGTCGGATTCCACCAAGGGTAGCGCATTTGTTGGGCGTGTCCCTGGGCATCCCGCGACTCCATTCGCCGCACTCGATGCGTATTTCCGTAGCCTCGGTCCTCCAACACATCGTGGTTATTAGGGCAGTACGCGTTTGCATATTGTTGAGCAAATGGGGACGGTGTCCTAACACGATGTGATCGTCTTCCTGGCACTATGTGCCGCACATGCTCCTCGTAGTAGTCCATAGGTACTCCCAAGGACGTCGCGTCCTTGATGCCCTTGTTGATTCGGTCAACGTATTCAGAGCGGGGTTCAGATTGCCGGACGTATTCTCTACTGATGTAAACCAACATGTCTCGTTGCAGGCGGGCTGACTGTTCAAAGTGTCGGCTCCTTTTGAACTTCCGGCCCATGGCACGAACCACACCACCGCGGTGGACGACATCCCGAGTAAACAGTTGAAACTTTGACCGCGCCGGATGGAAAATGGCATCGTGGTACGTCTTCGAGTACAGTCGGGTCTGGACGCCCTCGCAACGGTCCAGCCGGGCCTCGTCGGCGGCGCTGATGGCGTAGACCAGCCCGTGGACGCTGCTCCCGCTCCGCGGCACGACGTTGGCGTAGCCTCTCTCGTTGATCTGCCACGCGTGGTCCGGGAGGATGGCGCGGCCGATGTAGCGGCTATCGGGGCATCGGTGCGCCATCTGCTCCAGCGAGAGGTTGCTGCCGTAGGCGAAATACAACTGATTGGTTTGTTTTGGGTAGGGCATGGTGCTGACTTGGCGCTCGAGAACGAGGCGGACGTGTTGACGGGGACTGAGGTTTGTGAGAAGAGACAGGAAGAAACACGCCCCCGGGGAGAGAATCTGCGCGAATGCAGGGGCTCCTTTTGGTCAAATCGCACGTCGGCCCTCCTCCGTGACAGGCTGGATCCCAGACGTGGCTCCAGCGAGCATCTTGACGCATCGTGCGATGTGTGCGGCTGGATATGAGGCAGCCTACCATGGTCACCAGCCATGATACAGTTCCATACCGAGATGTGGTCACAACGTCACTTGAGCCCACCCTTTTCCAGTGTGGAGATGGTTGCTGTCAGAAATCAGGCAGGGCTGCGCCTCATGCGGCCCAGAGCCTGGCGGGCGAAGTCGTGAGACGAGGCAATGGCCCTTTTTGCACTTTTGCAGACTTGGCCTGGCACAAGTCCGTTGGATTCGAGTCCGCCTCGGTGATGGAATCGTCTCCTCCCAACGCCCAAAGTGCAAATCATATGTGGCTTCGCAAGACGTCCGAGGTCGACAGCGTCCATATGCGCAGTTGCGCGTCACAAAGCCTCGCAGCCTCTTTCAGCTGCTTATCGAGGCTCTTGGACGCCCCGAGAAGCCTTGCTCTGAAAGACGGCTCTCCTCTTGTAGTTATAACGCAGTGATGGTAGAAACGGAACCTGGGTCTAGTTGCTGCGACGTCTGAACTACTGTTATTCATAAACCGATTGCTGCTGTGTCAAACCGTGCTTGCAGTCTTCACTTCTTCGTGGGTCTCATATACACCAAATGTACCATAATCACAAGTAGAAAATCCCGTCATCAGTCGCTTCTCATACTACCAACATGGACACGCCAAAGTCCTACCACTTTGGAGTGGAAATCGAAGCCATCGCTGCGCCTCTCCGAGTGCGACACCCACTGACGCGGAGATACTACTACAAAAAGCTCGCTGACGCCATCGAATCCTACGGAAGCACGGCGACGGCTGACAGGCTCTCTGAAGACCATCGCAAGTACCCGGCGCATTACAGATCGTGGTGGATCACCGCGGACGCCTCCCTCGGGGAGCCCCAACATCCTCTGAGTACGTAACGCCGAGCCTGGTGCGAGAGAGAGAGAGAGAGAGAGAGAGAGAGAGAGAGAGAGAGAGCCCGACGCTGACGACGGGCCGGCAGTCGCCTTGGAGGCCGTGTCGCCGGTGCTGGCGACGTCGGACGACTGGGAGAACAAGGTCCAGCTGTTCTGGGCCGCCTTTGGCCGTGTTTTCCACGGGCCCTCGGACTCTGCGCTCTGCGGCTCGCACGTCCACGTGTCCCCGTCGCCCTCGGGGAGGTTCACGCTGCCGCAGCTGAAGCGCATCGCGTACGGCGTCGTCTTCTTCGAGCCCCTCGTCGAGCGGCTGCTGCCGCGGGACCGTCGCGGTAACGTGTTTTGCACGCCCAACACCCGGCGCTCGGCCGGGCTCTCGGGGCTGACGCGGTCGCGCCGGCCTCCGTGCGAGGGCGGGCTGCGGAACGTCCGGCTGGAGATTGAGGGGCTGCGGACGCCGCGGGCCGTCAGGGACCTGATGCAGCAGAGCTCGCCGCGGGGACCCGGGGACAGGTTCGTGCTGTGGAATTTCGACAACGTGCTGCCGTCGAGATCGGGGACCGTGGAGTTTCGGGGCGGCAGGGGTTTGAGGGAGGCGACGGTGAGCGTCAGATGGGTCTCGTTTGTGACCGCATTCATCCACTTGTGTCTGTCCGAGGTGTGTGTGCTTTGCTGTCCTGGTTCACGGTGGATGTGACGAGCTCACATTGATGTACAGGATATATATACGACGTACGGAGGCGGAAGACCGAGCATGAGCTCTTTCTGGGCGTCCATCCGTAGAGCTGCTGGCAAGCTGGGGTCCAAAAGGGGCCTCCCGGACGAGTGGGATGTCATGGCCGAGTTTACGAGGTATGTGAGTGCGACTTGGATGCTTGAGCACGAGCTAAGGATGTTGGCAGTGAGAATAGCATCGCTGCCCAGGACTACATTGTCCAAAGTGCGGCCCCTAGGTCGACGGGAGTTGACTGGAGCCCAGATCCAACGCCGTATGGGCATCGTGTGACGCCACATGTCGTGCATGCAAACGAGGATAGATATCCAAGTTCGTTTGCCCATCAGACGTCTGGGCACTTGAGCTATGGGGAGCCTTATGTATACGATGCTCGGAGGGAACGCTCAACTGGCATATATTAGTAATTACTAAGATTCTTCGTCTTGAGCCTTTGTGTGCTGTGTGTTGCCAGCCATCTTGGACCTATCGATGTTCTTTCTCCGCAACACTACCCTTGTACGTAGACAACGGGCAATACTAGCCATTGAGAGTATGGCCGGTATGAGTACAGCGAGAGCTGGAGAGCGTCGTCGGCTGTTGACGAGAATGACCGCGGTGATGGGGTGAACATGTGTTCGTCCAAGTCCTTTTCCATGGGCAAAAGACTGTCAAATCGTGAGCTCTGGGTGCAGACGTCAAGGCAAAGAGAAATGAACTCTGATTAAAGTTGCATGTTTCCTTTGACCCGCAGAGCTATTAGATGTCAGCTCTCTCGCACTCGAGCTGGAATCCCTGCCTCGTGGTTATCCGTCTTGTGGATTCGCTCCCATCGCCACGTTTGACAGATGACCAAGACGACCAGGACACCGTAAAGTCCGAACTGCCGTTCTCCCATCACATCGAGTGCTTCAGACCAGCTGGAGGTGCCGATTCACTCGCAAATCGGAGGCAAGAGAAGTCCCAAAAGACACGTGGTAAAAGCCCAAGAGCATGTGTGGCGAGCATCTGGATCACATCAACAATGACTGCATGCGGAGACGAGCAGCTTTTCCACGGCAAAGACGGCTTCCACGCCACGAAAAACGCGAGGAACCAGCGTAATTATAAATCAGACCCGTCGGTGGAAAAGGAACGACAGGTCTCACATGATCCCCCACACAACCAAAGACCCAAAAGCTCCATAGGAGCGGCTATCAGTACAGCCAGCCAGGACTGGACTGGGTTGGACTTGGTTGGGCTGCTTTTCCGTGCGGTGAGGCCCTCGTCCATCAAACCACCACGACCCCTGGATCTCGGACGGATAAGCCAAACCACCTGCCCTTCGCAGACGTCCATCGCCAGTCTCCTTTCGACAAGCTGCTTTTCCGATACGGCATCCCTCGTGCCCGGGATCCCTCACACTTATCGAGACCCTGTTTACCGCGTGCGTACTAGTGCAGGGTCCGAGTCGACGACACCATACGTGCTTGTTGAACAAGTAAGACCATCGTACGGAACCCCGTCACAGTCCGAGGAAGCGAATACGTTTCCCCCCAAACCCCGCACCAACGGAAAAGCTGGGCGCCCCATCTCGGCATCGTCACCCCATATGCCCATCTTGCTCCCCCATGGGGGACTTCTCCACGCTCCACAGTCCGGAGTGGCTCCTTATCGCGTCTTCACGAGCGGAGCCTACGGAGACGCGGGGGTGGGAAACATTGGGTCTTTCTGACCTACGGTTCGTGTGCCTTGGCCTAGGTGGCTCACCTCGTGTCTGGTATATATGGACGTCGTTCGTTGCGCAGAGGCAAAGGGGAGACTGCTTTGAAAGGGACAACCGAGTTGCTCAGGTTCTAATACTCGTTCCATCAACCTCTTCGTCAGTCCACCCAGCCCGGTCCGGTGTACGTGCGAGTGCGTGCGCTCTTGAAGAACCAAGCAAGACGCCAAGGTCGACTCTCTCTCTCTCGTCCCGGAGATCACAAGTGAAGAACCCTTTGACACACACACACACCACAGCAAATGGCCGAGCCAAGAACGTCGGACGAGGGCAAGGCGGACGTGGCCCAGATGGAACGCGTCCTGACCAATGGCTCCGCCGGAGGGCCCGACAAGCCTGCCGCCCAGGACGGCAAGGTCGACGAATTCGGAGCGCACACCAAGACCGACCCCAAGGAGATTGCCCTGGTGAAGAAGATTGACTGGTACATCTTGGTATGTCGTTCTTGGCATGGTCACCCTGCCTTGTCTCAAGGTCCGCGTGGGTGTGTGAGGAGAGAAAGAGAGACTGACTGTGAGACGGTTGTTGAAGCCCATCCTCTGGGTCATGTACTTGTGAGTCCCTCCCTCCTGGAGTGTTGACCGTGAAGAAGAAGGATGCTGACGATGGCGTCCTTCAGCCTGAACTTCCTCGACCGGAATGCCATGATCAACGGCAAGCTCAACTCGCTCTCGAAAGACCTCAACCTCAAGGGGACGCAGTACAACACCTGCGTGTCGATCCTGTTTGTCGGGTAAGTTGGCGATCCAAGCTGGGCCTCTCGTCTGCCGCACCAGACTAAACTGTCGGGTAGTTACCTGTGTGGCCAGGTGCCCTCCAACATGATCCTCAACCGCGTGCGGCCCTCGTGGTACATGGCTGGTATGTACGCCAAGCTCCGGGGAGACGTACGTCGAGGACTGACCGACATGATGTGTTGCAGGCTTCATGATGGCCTGGTCCATCATCTCGCTGCTTACGTACAAGGCTCACGACTACAAGACGATGCTCGTCTGTCGGTTCCTGCTCGGCATCACCGAGGCTCCTGTGAGTACGACCGGCCGATGGGGGCTGGGGCACTGGTTGCAACTTGTGAGAGATGAAGAGATACTGACGGGCCAAAAGTTCTACCCCGGCGCCCTCTACATGCTGAGCATCTTCTACACGCGCAAGGAGATTGCGACTCGCATGGCCATCTTCTACACGGGCAACATGCTGGCCAGCGCCTTTTCTGGCCTGATTGCCGCCGGCATCTTTGCCGGTCTCGACGGCAAGCATGGCCTCGCGGGGTGGCAGTGGTGAGCGGAACACTCAACACCACCTACTTCTCCCGTCCGCAGTCTGACACGATGAACAGGCTCTTCATCATCCAGGGCGCCGTCTCCATCGGCGTGGCCTTTGGCGCCTTTTACTTCCTCCCAAACGCCCCCCTGCAAACCCGCTGGCTCACGCCGGAGCAGCGGCAGATGGCTCACCGGCGCATCTTCGACGACACCACGGACCGCAGGGAGGGCGGCACCAGCGTCTGGAAGGGCCTGCGCGAGGCCTGCTCCGACTGGCGGACGTGGGTCTTTTGCCTCATGGACAACCTCCACCTCTCGGCCAACGGCTTCAAGAACTTCTTGCCCAGCGTCGTCAAGACGCTCAACTACGACACCACAATCACGCTGGTCCTGACGTGCCCCCCGTACATCCTGGCGGGCATCCTCAGCATCGTCGTCTCGCACTCGTCCGGGCGCTTCAACGAGCGGACGTGGCACACGACGGTGAGCAAGCTGGTCGCCTGCGCCGGCTTCGCCATGGCCGTGGCGACGCTCAACACGACGGTCCGCTACGTCGGCATCATGATCTTTGTGGGCGCGACGTACGGCGTCAACAACATCATTCTCGGCTGGACCGCGTCGGTGCTGGGCCAGACGGACGAGAAGAAGGCGGTTGCCATTGCCATGGCCAACACCTTTGGCAACCTCGCCAGTGTCTACACGCCCTACCTGTGGCCCGACTCCGACGAGCCGAGGTACCTCAAGGCCATGCTGGCGAGCATCGGCTTCTCCCTCGGGGTGGTCGTGTGCGCGTGGGTCATGAGGTTTGCGCTGCGGCGGCAGAACCGCAAGATGCTGGCCTCGAGCGACGGCGTCACGAACTTGTATGTGTACTAGAGCGGTGGGTTACAGCATGAGACACGTGAGACGGGTAGATGTTCTCATATAGACTGGGAGACCTATAGACGTCCAGCGTCACAATTCCTATATAGACTAGAGGTCATGGAATCCTAGTACTTGTTTCTTCGCAGCCTTGCTCTCACGACTTTTGCTCGTCCAAGACCATCTGAAACGCCTCCAGGAAAGACTCTTCCCAGTCCTTGTCCGTCTTCTTGGGCTTCCACCCGAGTTCCGTCGCCAAGTCCGGCTTTGTGGCGGAGCTGTTCTGCGTCAGCTGACTATTCTACCAAGTCTTTCGCAACATGACGGGCACACTCACTTGGACGCGTAGTTCAGCTCGGCAACCTGGGGCGTCGCCTTCAACCACCGAGACCCCGCCTCCTCCAAGGAAACGGACCTGGGTTCCGCCGTCTTCAACACCCCGAGCTGGACGCCGGCCCTGCCCACCAACGTGGCCACGTCGAGCCAGCTGTGAGCGCCCGTGTTGGAAAAGTAGATGCCCCTGCGGCCCGTGGGCAGCTCCCCGCCGGCCAGGATCTTGCCCAGGACGAGCTCGTACAGCAGGGCGAGGTCAGTCACGTGGACGTGGCCGAGCTCGGCGGTGCCCTGGCCCACGTACTCGGCCGCGCCGGCTTCGACGGCACCCCGGATGACGGTGGGAATCTGCATCGATGCTCTGTTGAAAAGACCGGTGCCTTTGCCGTAGACAGTGGGCGGCATCATGATGTACGCCTTGACGCCGGTGCGCTCGGCCGTCTTCACCACGGCCACGTCGGTCGTGCGCTGTCCGTACGCCTCCTCGGCCTCTCGCTCTTCTTCGTACTCAAAGACCTCTTCCTTGTCGGACCACACGTGGAGTTCTCCTGCGTCTTGAGTCATGGTCCGCCGGGCTAGGTTCGACGTGCCCGAAGTCTGGATTCCTCAGTGTCCGCCTGCCACTGCCCACGACAAGGTGCCGAAACTCACGTGGATGAAATACACATCGTGCCCCGTCTGCTTCTTGCGCTCGGCGAGCCCTTCGACGAGAGCGACTGCAGAAGTCGTGTGGAACCCCGTCGGCGTGTGGATGACGAAATCGTGCTCGCTCGCCGCCCTCCGGAGCTGCTCCGAGTTGTCGAGGCCGTCAAAGAGGACCGCGTCGAGACCCTTTGCCCTCAGCGCGTCGACGTGCTCCTGCTTGCGGACGAGGGCCGTGATGGACAGCTCCTTGATCTCGGCAGAGGAAGAGCCGAGCAGCTGGGAGAGCACCGTGCCGCCGCTGGCTCAAGTCAGTTACCCCGCGCGCGTCAATGGGAATCTGGTCCTGGCGACGACGACGTACATGAAGCCACTCGCCCCGGTGAAGAGAAGCTTGCGCGGCATGTTGAAGGCGGTTGTTGGGGAGAATCAGTGGTTACGGGAAGTTAACGTGAAGGAGAACGACTGGCTTCACCTTTGACGGAGATGGGCTTATATCATGACATCAGCACGTGGCATTACTAATACTGGTCGGGATATGCATTCCTTACTCCTCGTGCGTTTTGTCAGCGGCATGCGAATATCCACATGTCGTGGGATGGCCATATTTCTGTGTGAAGATATTCGGATGTATAGTTCGTCAGTTGGATGACTTCTCTCAACACAATTCAGCTCATACGTATAGCTCTGCCATGTCAAACCGTCTCATGCCACGGAACCAACGCAGATGGCCTTCAGTAGAGTCCATCTTGAGAGTCAATGTTGTTCTAACGATGTGCTGTCCACGACGAAACTCGATTCATACCCAGGACACGACCCTCATCTACAAGCATCGCCCTCTTCCGGTAGGGCGCCAACATCGACCACGCTGACCCAGATGTTCTCCTTGTTCTCGCTGTACGCCACGAGCAGCTTATCGCCAACCTGGACCGCCGTGGGGTAGCTGAAGCCGCGCGCCCTGTTCTTGATGCCGTCCCGCGTGTCGGGCACAATCTCCTCGGCCGCGTTCGTCCGCAGCACGCCGATCGCGCGGTACGTCTGGTCCCCTGCTCCCCGCGAGACCGCCAGCGTCAGCGGCTGCCGCTGCGGGTCGGCGGCGTTGTACCGCGGGTTCGAGAGGAGGTACCGATCGCCGGTGCCGTCGAGCCGGCCCAGGAACTGCTTCGTCTTGGCGTCGGGGATGTTTGTCCGGTAGATGTCGTTGCCCGTCCTGTTCCTGACCTTGGGGTACCAGCCCTCGCCGCCGGGGTCCTGGTTGTACTCGACCCAGACGGCGTGCGTGTTCTCGCGCTCGGGGGAGATGTCGCGCCAGTGCCGCTGCCAGTAGCCCCCCGTCGGCGAGGTCGCGTCGTCGTGCCAGACGGCGAACGTCTGCTCCTCCATCTGGTGCGTGCCGTCGGCGGCCACGAGGCCGTTGTTGTAGAGCCACGGCGACCACGCGGGGGCCTCGTCCGGGCTGCGCAGGGCGGCGTTGACCTCGCACGCCCTCGCGCAGCTCTCCATGCCGAACGCGGTGCCGTACACCGTCTCGGCGTACAGCTGCGACTCGGTGTACTCGTTCTTCTCGAGCCAGCACGGGTCCTGGAGGGGTCCGCCGTCGAGGGATATCCTGACGGCGATGCGGCCCGCCGTCGCCCATCTGCCGGGACACCAGCGGCTCCCGGACTGACCGACGGCGTACAGGTCTCCGTCGGACAGGCGCACAAAGGAGAGGGCCTGCCACGCCCTCTGCGCGATGCCCCTGTCGCACCAGTACTTCCAGTTGTGCGTCTCGGTCTGGTTCGGAAGCAGGGCGGCGGGCATCAGACTCCTGCCCGGGCTCCACGTGATGCCGCCGTCGTTCGAGGCCGAGATCCACACGTCCTGGCCCATGCTGTCTTCGTCGACGGGCGCCGAGGAGTAGATGAGGAAGACGTTGGCGCCCACGGCGAAGAGCTCCGGGTGGTGGGCGTATGTGCGGTTCTCGGCGACGCCGTTGTAGATCTGGATCTCCTTTTCGACGGCGATCTGGTCCCATCCCGCGTACAGCGCGTCAGAGTAGTCGATGGGCGGCCATACGCGCCAGAGGTTTCCTGGTGGCGGAGGCGCGGCCCGGACGAGGGGAGACCATGTCGTGAGCGACAGCGCCCCGATGGCCGACACGAACGCACGAGTGTCGAGCTGACGCATTGCTAAGCCCGGGTGGATGTTTGGCATTGGCAGCTGGACGAGTGCCAGGGTCCACGGGTTGAGTACACATAAATACCATGGCCATACCGGGTGTTCTCAACGTCAAGTAGACAAGACCGCCATCGTCGGGCAAATTCATGACGTTTTCCGGGAGCCAAGCTGCAGACGAAGGCCGGGTCGAAGCTGATTGGGGGAATATTCCATGGCAAGCCCGTCGCTCTGCGGGGTGCATGAGACGCAGCGTGAGGACGGTGAGGGGTTCGTGATGATGGCATCCGCGCGACGGGATATCTCGTCTGGGCGAAGCTGTGGCATGATGGGGTTGTTTGAAGCATCACGTTGAGGTCAAGTCGACTTCAGACGTTCTGAAGAGCTCAGACCGATGGACTTGGCGAGCAGTGGCTTCACTTGGGGACACGAACTTGCCTTTGATATACTAACCCAGCTTTACATGAGTGATGGAGCCTGGAGACTAAGCAACGCCAGTACAGAGAGTGAAGTTGTTAGCAACTGATTTCGAGTGACTTATCACCGTTGAAGGCATTCTGTTCAGCCCGAGTCTCTGGGAGTTGCTAGATGACGAATGTGCCGGCGCATGAATAGTATAGTATCAGAGATGAGAACGAACTTGAAGTCGGCTGGCAACACCCTTGTCGTTGTCAAATCCGCAATGTTATAGTAACAGACCTGAAAGAGGGTCACTTAGCAGCTGAGAGTGAATGTCCCGATGTATTGAGTGTTCAAGTGGCCGAAATGAACCAGGCAATTTCCTAGCCCTTGAGTACACCAACGAAGATACAAAATATAGTGAGTCGCAACTCTAAATACTCAATATTGCTGGTTAAACTGCCTGAAGTGTTCATTTCAGCTGCAAAGAGAAAGATATGTCTGTGCAGTTATCAGACTCATCGACACAATCCCTCTCGAGGTGAGGAATACAGCGCACCGCCAACGCGAACGACAGCATCTCGACAATACAACAACAACTTCTCACAAGAAAACAAGAACATTCAGATATTGAGATGACGCACATGATGCGTTTGCAGCTCCGACACCTCAGCGTCAGTCACGTCAAGGAACGGTGCTGTGCTGAACGTGGCCGTGTTCTCGTAATCCATCTAAAAGGCACGAATACAAACACCATCGTTTTGCCTATTGTCTTCCGATGGAACCGACAATAGTCATGGCCAGCCACTTATCGCATGCGGCCGCCTCGGCATGGGAACATGGAGCCTCGGTCTCTGTCGAATGGATCAACAGCCGTATCCTCGCCAAGCTACAAGCCACTCTTTGTGAATCAGGATTAGCCAAATAGAAATCTCACACTTCCCAAAGAGGAAATTATTTGTATCGGAGTATATCAATCTGAAATTGTGATACACAGCCATAGGCCCATTGACCAATTATGCAGCAGGCCGGACGCTTCAGCCATGACGAGCGTCAGCCCTATCTCACCAAGCTAACAACTGATTCCAGCTATTGGGGTTCTCACGGGCAGACACTGCCATGCAAGTGACGGAGTGCCAGAGTAATGGAGGCTTACTTCCTAATCAGGCTTGTTGATGAACCGCTTCGCCAGAGTATATAGAAGCCTCGTTCCTCACGTACGACATACGGATATCTCCAAGTCCATCACACAGCCAGCCATCTCTCAGCAATCAAACCTTTACAATGAGTATATACGCTTCTCTCTTCGCTTTCATCACCATGCCTCTGGTACCCTTGGTGTCTGCGGCCCCCAGCCATGCGCGAAGCAGCACTGTCGAATGGGGCCCCTGTCCGGACTATCTTGTTGCCGGCCCAGCCCCCATCGAGTGCGGCAACCTCACCGTCCCCCTGGACTATGCCAGTCCCAACTCCACGGAAACGCTCGAGCTAGAACTTGTCAGAGTCCCCGCCATCAAGGGTCCCTCGCGAGGCAGCATCCTCTTCAACTTTGGGGGCCCGGGCTTCCCTGCCCGGCCGAACCTGGCCTCGAGGAGCTACCTCCTTCAAGCGTACGCACTTCCCATCGACGCCGCGATATACCTGACTGACTGAGAAACATCAGCGCAACCGGTGGGCATCACGACCTCGTCGCCTGGGACCCCCGCGGCGTCGGCAACACGACGACCTTCAGCTGCGACCCCAAGGGCGAGTTCGCGCTGGACGCCGGGCCACAGGGAAACGGTTCCGACCCGAGCCTGGTCGGGAGACACTGGGCCGTGGCAAACGCCTGGTCCGAATACTGCCTCGCGGACCCCGAGGCCAGCGAGGTCGGCAGCCGGATCAGCACGGCGTACACGGCCAGGGACGCGATGCGGATCGTGGACGCCCTTGACGACGACGGCATGCTGCGCTACTGGGGTGAGTTGATTCCCTTCTTTTGGCAACGAGTGACGGTGCTGACTTGAAGAGGCACTTCGTACGGAACCATCCTCGGCGCCACGCTCGCGGCCATGTTCCCTGACCGCGTCGACAAAGTCGTCCTCGACTCGGTCGTGAACCCGACGCAGTGGTACGAAGGAGTGTAAGCACACGAACCCCCCCCATCTCGTTCCCATCACGCCTTCACATACTAACCCTCCAAAAGCGACACCGAATGGCTCGAGGACGCAGACAAGACGCTCCTCGCCCTCTTCCAGGAGTGCCTCGACCACAGCGCCGCCTGTCCCCTCGCCCACGCCAACTCCACCGCGCAGCAGCTCCTCGAGAGAACGCTCGCCTTGATGGAAGACCTCAAGCGCAACCCCATCGCCGTCGGCGGCCTCGCGGTGTTCGACCAGACCTTCATGGCGGCCGTCACGCGCCCGGTTCTCAACGACGCCACGCGCTGGCCCGCCTTTGCGGCGTTTCTCTCCCACGCCCTGTCCGGGAACCTCACCGGCGCCATCGAGGGCCTGGCCGCGCTGCTGGCCTTCATCCCGAACCCCTCGCCGGACGGCGTGAGCAACAACTCGCCCGACGGCATCCAGTGTGCCGACAAGGGCCCGCGGTACGCCACGTTGCGAGACTTCATCCCGGCCGTCGACTCCGCGTCCAGCGCCAGTCGCGCTCTGGGCTTCTACCTCGGGAGGATCGCCATGGTCTGCGCGCAGTGGAAAATCGAGCCGCGGGAGCGTTTCGGGGGCAGTTTCGCCAACGTCAGGACGAAGAACCCCATTCTCGTCTTCAGCCAAGGCCTGGACCCCAGCACATACATCAATGGGGCAAAGAATGTCACTGCAGGCTTTGAGGGGAGCGTGTTGCTGCAGACGGATGGCTATGGTGTATGTTGGTCCTCCTTTGTCTTTGGTCTGGATGGCTGCTAACGTGTTGAAAGCATGGATGGCGGGCTCACCCTTCTGTTTGTGCAACAAGGGCCATCCAGAAGTACTTTGATCAAGGTGTGCTTCCTGAGCCAGACACAGTATGCAAGACGGACGTCAAGCCTTTTATCAACTTCACCAGCTTAGAGGACACATGGGATGAGCTGCTCCCACAGTTTGGGTTTGATACTTCCACAAAGAAGGATATTTAATCTTTGTTCCCAAAGATGTGGCAAGGTTTGCAATGTTTTACACATGGGTGATTTACAACTGGTCATTCAGTAGTACAGCTAGCACAAGGTGGTTCACATGGGCAAACATGTAGCGAAAGACTGTAGCCTATCCTTCTATCTTGTTTGGATTGCCTCTAATGACAATCGTCTACTGTGGCAACCCCTGGCCACTACAAATGACTCAAAGGCTGCAAGTATTCTTTTGCACTCTTCTCAGCTCTGCAGAGTGCATGCGCCAAGTAGGTAATGCAGCTCCATCCTGGCACTGGTTCAACCGTGGTGAGGGTGACGACCCCACGGCGGCATCTGGTTTGACTGCTCGTGCTCCATGTTAGGTCTCCAGTCAGCAGATGCCAGGTAGTGCTCCATCCGGCGACGAGCCATGGCTGGGGTTTCGTAGGTGGGTCTGTTGCTCAGCTGAGAGATTCCATCAAAGTCCGAGCCAGACGAGACACGGCTGCTGTTGGAGGTCATTGAGGTATTAGCTTGTCCCGAAGTGACACGGCTGCTGTGGGCCATCGTCAAGTGACCATTCTGGCCGGACCAGGCACGGCTGTTGTTGGTGGTGGCGGTCGAGTCACCAAGGTCGCTACGCGACACCACGCTGGAGGATGTGCTCTTCTAGTCCACATTGCGCTCCGTGGTGGCGGCGACACCGCGCCAGAGACCGTAGAAGCCATCGCAGTTCTTCCACAGCTTGATAGTGCCGTCCTCCGAACTGGTGGCATACAGCTTGCCGTCGGGCGAGAAAGCCACGGACCAGATGGGGCCGTGGTGACCCTTGATGGTTTCTGCTAGGAATTAGTAGATGAACAGCGTCAAATCTCACGTCAAACTTACCAATCTCACCAGCATCATCCCAGCGGTAGACGCGTCCCCACGTGCCGGGCTCCTCTCCGACGACGAACTTGCGGCCCTTGAGGTCGAGTCCGACACTGGCAACACCGTGCTTCAGCTCGATGCGTTTCAGCTCGTCCATGGCCTGGGGACCTCCCCAGAAGTACACGCTCTTGCCGGCAGCAACGGCCAGAACGGGGGAACCGCCGCCAATGTCACCGGGGGAGGTGTACTCCGGGGCCAGGGAGACAAGCTCGCACGACTTGATCTCGCCCTCGAGAACCTCTTGGCGGATGACGGTGCGCGTGGGCATGTCGAACCAGCGGAGGGTATTGTCGGACGCGGTGACAATGGTGTTGGGGTCCTTTGTCCAGACGATGAACTTGATGGAGCTCGTGTGGGTACCTTCGCCGATCTCGAATCCGGCCGAGGCGGGGACGACGATGGGGTTGCCGGCGGCGGCGTTGGGGTCGGGGGAGAATTCGCTAAGGTCAAAGACGCGCAGCTGCTTTTCCATGCCTCCGGTCGCGACGAGTTCGGAGTTATCGGGAGGGTACGCAACGGCGCGGACGATGTGGTTGTGCTGCAAGGTGTAGAGAACCTCGCCGGTGTGGGTGTCCCAGACCTTGCTACGTCTCGTCAGCTGCAGTTCGTGGGACCAAGGAGAGCAAGACAGAAAGAGACAGAACGTGGCTTACGCAGTGAAGTCGGCCGAGGCGGTGGCGGCGTTGGAGGCATCGGGGCTCAATCTGGCCTGCCAGACAGCACCCTTGTGGCCGATGAAGGTGCCGATCCTGATGAGTTCGAGTCAGCGATGCGCGCACAAAGAGAGAGGAGAGGGCTCAAGGTACCAATCGCCAGTCATGCCGTCGCGGAGCATGGGGTTTCCATCTACCCAAAAGTTAGCAGGACAGCCTCGGTGATCTGGCGCAGCAGTCGCGGCGGTCGCGTGCTTACCCTTGCAGGCAGAGATCAGGTAGTAGTGTTCCTTGTAGAGGGTCGAGAAGCTTCCGTGAGGGACCGGGCGAGAGTGGCCGTGACAGGTAAGGGGAACATATTGACGAATGGCCTCGGACACAGCGGCAGCGGCGGCAGAGACGGGAGTGGTAGACATGGTGTCGGTGTTTGAGGCGAGGTAAATGGGAGCAGGGTTGGAAGCTATTCGCAATGGCAACGTGTGCGATGCGCAGTTGGGAGTCGAGGGGTATCAAACGGGAAGGTTGTTGGGTGTCGATGAGCAATTGGAGAGAAAGCCAAGTAAAAAGAGAGACAGTCAATGCAGCCGTAACGTCGTAAATAGTCGTGGATTCAGTCGAGAGAGGTGGGTTGAGGAAGAAGTGATGCCTCGAGGCAGCGCAGCGCAAAAGAAGCCGTAAAGAGCAAGTGCGCAAAGGATTCAAAAAAAGAAAATGGGAGATTTGTTAACTGAGGTACGTGGGTGAATTTCCAATGGGAGACCACCTCCTGGCAGCCAGAGCTTCCAGTGCGAGACGGGGGGGACAAACGACGCGACGGCCAATCACAGCTGGCGTACAGAGTAAAAGGCGGGGCGGAAGCCGCCCGAGTCGGAGAGGAGCCGCTGAAGGACCCCTGAAACCGCCAGATAGACCAGGTACGTTCCTTCCTCATGTGCCGAGAGATTTGACCCCGCGCTGTAGCTGCTGCGCCTTTGGCCGTGGCTGGAGAGCCTGCATGCTGTGGCTGCCATACTGTGGCTCCCATGCTACAGCAAGCTCCCACCACGTTGCCATACCATAAATGTACAGTACCTACTTAAGGTAGATAAGGTCGCTAGATGATCCATCTGGCTTGAATCTGCTCGAGGCATTTTCTGTGCTTGAGGTAATCCGGTCTCCATGTGTCTTGTCTATACTGCTATCTTGTATCTCTACTGTGGGTAATTGGTAAGGACTACAGCATGTACTCAGCAAAAGCCATGTCCACTCAATGGCCACGGCGAAGTCAATGGAAGCATGGTGGCAGGGATCCCAGCTCGTGATTGCCTGGGGACAGCCCCTCAACGCTTACCTCAGGTTCCTTACCTCAGCCATTGACACCCCGCTCTGTTCCTGCCCCCTCAGCGTCCCCTCTTCGAGGTACCCCTTTGCTGCGACTCATACCCAAAGGGTACTTAGCTACCGGATCCTCAGGTAAGTGGTGGGGATACCTCGTCCAGCAGAGCAGTGGAGCTACAGCGTTCCGCTTCCATCGTCATCGCCCAGCTACCTAACTACCTACGCCGTAATCGTCTACGCACCTTACCTCGCCTGCCCCCATAATCAGCTCCTACCTAACAAATACCGAGCATCAAATAACATTGCCCATTTCTTCGTGACACATCGAGGCTGAATCTTCACTGCTGGCCTCTTCAACCACACACATCTCTTCCGCGATACGCAGCAGACAGCAATGGTCGACTTCAAGCTCTCCGCCCAGCTGTCTGGCCACGATTCCGACGTGAGTCCACCATCCCCCAACGCGGGTCATCTCCGTCGTTCCGCTGCTGACCCAACATTGTGATGCACAGGTCAAGGCCGTCAGCTTCCCAGCTCCCCATACCGTCCTGTCCGCTTCTCGTGACGGCAGCGTACGGGTGTGGCGCCAAACCTCCGACTCTCCTCCCTCTTTTGAGGCCTCCGTCTCGAGCCAGACCTCCGAGTTTGTCAACTCCGTCACATACCTCCCCGCTTCCGAGTCCTACCCGGATGGCCTCATCGCCTCTGGCGGCAAAGACACCATCGTCGAAATCAAACAACCACAATCTTCGTCCAGCGACAACGCCGAGAGGTTGCTCATCGGTCATTCCCAGAATGTGTGCAGTTTGGACGTGTCGCCCAAGGGAACGTACATCGTGTCTGGTGGATGGGACGCTTCAGCTTTGGTTTGGAGCACCACCAAATGGGAAGCAGAGATCCGCCTGAGCGGCCACGAGAAGAGCGTCTGGGCTGTGCTTGCCCTCGATGAGGAGACCGTCGTGACGGGGTGCGCTGATACGAGCATTCGCATCTACAATCTGGCGTCTGCCATTGCCGGCGAGGCCGAGCCCAGATCTACCATCTACACCCCCGAAGTTGTCCGCGCTCTTTGTAAAGTGCCCAAGGGTCATCCCAGCGGTGCCGACATTGCCAGCGCGAGCAACGATGGCGTCATTCGCTTGTGGAAGTTGAACGGACAGCAAGTCGGCGAGCTTCACGGCCACGAGAGCTTCATCTACGCTCTGACGAGTCTGCCAACGGGAGAGCTGGTCAGCTCTGGCGAGGACCGCACAGTGAGGATATGGAAGGGCGGCGAGTGTGTGCAGACCATCACGCATCCCGCCATCTCCGTGTGGACCGTGGCTGCGAACCCCGAGACTGGAGATATCGTGTCGGGGGCGAGCGACGGCATCGCCCGCGTCTTCACCCGCAGCGCTGAGCGTGCGGCTAGTGCGACCACCATTTCACAGTTTGAGGAGTCGGTCAAGGCCTCGTCCATTCCCCAGCAACAGCTGCCCTCGGTCAACAAGGAGCAGCTCCCAGGTCCCGAATTCCTCCAGAACAAGTCCGGGACGAAGGAGGGCCAGGTGCAGATGATCAATGAAGGCAACGGCACAATCACCGCCTATCAGTGGTCAATGAGTACGTGGAGCGGTCGACTCACTTGAGCATGTGCTAACTATCGCCAGGCCAGCAGCAATGGGTCAATATCGGTACCGTCGTCGATTCGGCCGGCAGCAGTGGCAAGAAGACCGAGTACAACGGCAAGTCCTACGACTACGTGTTCGACGTCGATATCGAGGACGGCAAGCCTCCTCTCAAGCTCCCGTACAACCTCTCTCAGAACCCCTACGACGCCGCGACCAAGTTTCTCAACGACAACGAGCTCCCGATCAGCTACCTCGATAACGTTGCCAACTTTATCACACAAAATACCCAGGGCGCTACTCTCGGCCAGTCCGCACCGGCTTCGTCCGATCCGTATGGCACCGAGTCGAGGTATCGCCCGGGCGAATCGGAGCTCAGGCCCAAGGTGTTGCCCCAGGGCGACTACCTGAACATTACGGCCGGCAAATTCGACGCCATGGTGAACAAGATTCTAGCCATCAACGCCAACATGGTCTCATCGGGTCGCAAGGATGCGGCACTAAACCCAACAGAACAGAACACGCTTAAGAATGCAAAGGAGGCCATCGAGGGCCAGAAGCCTGTCGACCAGGCGGGCGTCGAGCTGGCCGTGAAGATTGTGACAAAGTGGCCCTACACTGACCGACTCGCCGGGCTCGATCTGCTGCGATGCGTGGCCTCGTCGCCCCCCGCGGCAGAGCTGGCCGAGGGGTCCCTCCTCCAGGTCGCCATCTCCAGCGCCCTCGACGCACCAGAGGGGGTCTCGCCCAACGAGAACTCGGTGATGATGGCCCTGCGCACGTTTGCCAATGTCTTTGGTTCTCCAAAGGGTCAGATGTTGGCCGCAAAGGAGGCGGATGCGGCCGCATCCTTGCTCGAGCGCGTGCTCGGCCTCTCTGGGCAGGCCATCGGGCAATTTAACCGCAACATCCTCGTCGCCGCGACCACCACGCTGATCAACTACGCCGTTCTCGCCCACAAGGAGGGGGCGACGTCTCAATCGAAGCGTTTCGTCGCGGCGGTCGCCAAGATTCTGTCGGAACAGAGCGACCCGGAGGTCATCTACCGCGCCCTCGTTGCACTGGGCACTTTTGCATCGACAAACAAGGCCGACATCAAGGCTCACGGCGGTGAGAAGCTGATCAAGTCTGCGGTCGACAAGGTCTCGGAAGTCCGTGTCAAGGAGATTGGGAGGGAAGCCTTGGAGCAGTTGTAATGCGGCGTGGTGGGAGCGTTTGATTACGAGCAAAAGCTGTGGGTCGATAGTGACGGCCGTGTGGTTGCGGTGGCAGCTCTTGCGATGGAGCGTGGAACATGGGGAGCATCGTTATCGCGATACATCAGTGATTGAACCAGAGCAAGCTTCAGTTATAGAAGGGAATGGGAGCGTGATGGAACCGCTCAATGACTTGGTCGCTAGGTTTTCTCGTCTTCCCATACTGTGATGGGTCTTTTCCTTGATTGAGCCTGTGAATAGCACACTGCCATGTAGAAAGAGATATTGTTGGAAGCAATGATTTGAACAGACTGAGGCTGTCACAATAATTGTCTAGATGGAACGAATGCTAGCTTAGAGGCGGCGTACAGAGAGCGAGTGTCTCCATCGAACCAGTGCAGAAATAACCACGCGAGCTTTTATGCTCTAATGCCACAACTCCATTAAATGTCCACGTACAATAACCCAAGGTATCATCGGTTCCTCTCATTATCTCTCTCTCTCTCTCTCTCTCTTTCACCCTATCTTCGTCTCAGGCAAGCAGCCAAAGTCCCCCGAATACCAGCGGCGCCCAGCCGAGCACCGTCGACCTCCACGCTTCGGCGCCTGACGTCTGCTGCTCGGCCAGGTTGCTCCCGGACTCGCGTGTCGTGATGGTGTAGACGTCGGCGGACCCGATGTCGGTGGAGTTGAAGCAGTTGGTCTCGTTGACCTTGCCAATCTTGTCGGATCCGGGTTCGGCGAACTCGATGTCGACGCACTGTATGCTTTGTTAGCTTGCTTCATCTCCTTTTCCACACCCACGGCTCGCCCATCCTGATCATGAGGCGTGAGAACTTGGTGACTTACGGAATACAACGCCGCGCCGTGGACGGCAATCTCGACAATCTGGATGGTCGCGTGGTCGCCGGGTTTCACGGTCGTGTTGGCCGGCAGGGGGACCTGCGGGAGGCAGACGGTGCCCGGGTACGGGTTCTTGCTGGGGCCGAGGATCTGGAAGACGGGGACGACGGGGAGGGACATGTTGAAGGGCCCGCCGTCGGGGCCGTCGGTGCCGAAGCCCATGTTGACGTACATGAAGGCCGTCGCGTGGCCCTGGAACCAGCCCGGCTGGAAGGCGAGGGCGCCGCCTGTCGTGGGCCAGTAGGTTCGGTTCTGCGTGACGCCCATGCCGCCGCCTGTGAAGTGGGGGGGGAAGTTTTGTCAGTTTCTGGGGGTTTGAAGAGGCGGCTGGGTGTATGTACGTAGGACGAGATTGGGGGGGGAGAGCGTACATGGATATGTCCATTGCATTCCGTAGGGGAAGGTCTCGTTTGTGATGAGGTTGTTTCCGCGCCATCCCGGGTATGAGATGACAATGTGCGCTGTTGCCGTGGCGGCGAAGAGGAGGGCTGATAGTGTTGACGCGAGCATCGTGGCTGTTGTGTGTGGTGTTGTTGAAGTTGGTCGAGATGGGGGGGTGTTCGAACGAGTCTCGACAACTTGTCTCCCACACGAAGATCTTTGTTCTTTGTCCTTTGTCCTTTGATCTCGTCTATTGATCGAATCCCTGCGCGGGCTGGGTGGTTGGTTGGTTGGTGATGCTCGCCGAGCAAACGCCGTCGAGAGAGTTTCCTATCGCCTTGGAACGTCGAAGCCCAGATCGAGAGACAGGATATGTCGATTGACAACCTCAATTACAATTTCGTAATACGAGGAGAATGAGAAAGAGGAAAAGAGACAAGCAGGCGGCCGGGTGCAGGCCATTATCAGGGCCCAGGTCGGCGCAGCAGCAATGGTTCGTGGCCCAGCGATCCAGCCGCCCTCTGCAGGCAGTCCTCTCTCTTTCTCTCTATCCGTACATGGAGCCAGTTTGCCATCCGCATGCGCACCCGCAGCCGGCCAATGGATCGTCTTTCTCTCTTGGACGGGATATCGGGGGTTGGTCGAAATCCAGGCGCCCATCGCCGGGGTGGTGAAGCCGTGGACCCATGCCATGTACGACGGGAGGACCAGCCCAGTTGTCCAGTGAAGATGGCGAACGAGGTGTGCCTCCGGCTGCATCCTCCCCTGTCACTCGCCCTCACCGGCCACGACCAATGACGGATAGAAGCGCCTGGCGAGTCGCTGGAGGTGGTTAAGGGTGGCCAATGGGATGTCACATCACATCTCGGGGCAAAGGCGATTGCGATTGTGAGTGGATGGCAGCGACAGGGATGAGGCATCGTGTAAGCGCCGGGAACTGCAGCTTGTGCGGCGATGCGACCACACGGGTGCGTTGGTCCCGTGTGTAGTCTGTCACTGCTTGGGATCATCGGCGGGGAGAGGATTTCAAGCCTCGGGGGCCGGATGGAGCACGCGGTGAAGCGTTCGATTCTTTGGAGGTTTGACGATTGCGTCATGCGATCCTCACCCGCGATGAGTCGATGATGGTACACACAACGCATGCTGTGATAGCATGGCTTCGTCAAATATGAGCACTTACTTTACGAGAAATTGACAATCATGAGTTCTCATGGGGGATTGCCGTCGTGAGATGGGACAGACGAGCGACAAATGCCGGCGCGGTAAGCTGACGGCGCAACCTCCGAAGGTGAGTGGCACCGGAGCTCAGCACCCATCCACGACGGTCCGGCCGCGTGGTCTCGAGTGGCGAGTCGTTCAGTGTATACAGGTATAGAGCCTCGATTGGATAGATGACGAGCTATTTCCAGGCGTGGCAAAGGTAGAACAGGCTGATGTCGTACGGATGCTGCCGTAGACTGACTGGAGAAGTGCTGTAGATACCATGTTTAACTGAGCTCTCACGCAACGAAGGAACGCGGATTGGTGACAAGTGCCGATGAATGGCTACAGCCAGGCGTACGAGTGATGGATCGTCAACAGCAATATCCGTCATTTGTTGCTATTTGAGTATTTGACTGCATGGTCTACAGCCCGTGCACGTGTAGTGGAAGGCAGTGACGGTGAGATTTTAGGTGTGCGACCCTCCATTGTTCTCATCTTTCATCTCACTCATCCAAGTGACGGATTCAAGGTGAGTGAGGAGACTCGCGTGTGTCAGCAGCTGCGCAAATGGTTCACCGCCCTGAGTCGTTCCCGAAAAGAAGGCGGTAAGTATTCTGCCGGCTTAAAAGTTCATCCCGCCAAAGTGTTTCTCTACTGCTCAAGCTACCCCGCGGCCGACACCAGCCTGCACCATGCCGACAACAGAGGACAAAGCGACGAAGGAACCGCAAGAGGAGGAGTGGACGTTTGTCAAGACAAAGTCGCGCTTTCGCAGGGCACCGCCAAAAGTGCCTAGTGCGCTCAAGGCGAAGCACGACGAACCCCGCGTCTACAAGTCCGCAGCCGACATCGCGGGCGAGTATGAATCCTTCCGGGCCCGCTGGCGCGAGACGCCGTGTCATGGGCATATCAAACAACTGATCCGATCGAACGTACGAAAGCACAAGAGGGTGCGGCGGGCCGTGTGCCTTGGGGTCGGGACCTTTGATCCGGAGGATGGGGGCTGGGATGCGAAGAGGAAGAGTTTCATACAGCTGGACGGGTTCTTGACGGTCGTGGAGGTCCTTTGTATGTGTATATACCGTACGAACCTCTCGCAGTGTAGAAGCTTACGGAATGATAGCCGAGCTGTACGACGAGTCCATTCCATGCACACTGCAAGAGCCGCGCTTCACTCCGGGCGATGTTGGCTTCTTGACTGGTCTGGGCCACGACGTGGTAGAGTCTCCTGCCGCCTTTGACGCCGTCGACGAGGACACTCTAGTGTTTGCGATTCACATGTACCGCCCGATATACGAAATGGCTCTGGAGAAGACTCTGCCGGCCATGTTCGTCGGGACGGGCTGGGACACCTGGGACGGGTGGGTTTCTAGACGTTGCACCCACGAGCATTGACTGACAGCTGCAGGGCTGGCCTACTGACGGAAGGTGAATTCAAGTGCATGAGCGACATGCATCGATCTCATACCCACTTTGACTTCCCGCAAGACGGGAATCACACGACCTTCTCGAGCACGTGTCTTTACTGGCGGCCAAAATCCGAGGATGTACTTCGGGAGCAAGGTGACGAAACCGGTGTCACGGATAGGTCTGGACCAGAGGAGAACACTGAGACGGTGTCAAAAGTTGGAGAAGAATGCCCCGGAAAAAAGCCCGATTCTTCCCCAACACGGGACAGCCATACAATCGAAAAAGGTAAAGTGTTGGCTGACGAGAAGTCTGCCGGCGGTGGAGACAAGATGGCAGAAACTCGAAACGAAGATGAAAAGGGCAGTTGAAAGGGTTTATGGTTGTCATTCCTTGGCAGAGAGAGATACCCAGTTGTGCCTTTACCAGGATCCAATGTTGATTGTCAAGTCCGCCTCGCGAGGTTGATCAGAAAACCCGCCTCACCTTGTTTAACTTCGGACGCCCTCTTTTCCCAAGGTTGACATTGCAACAAACTACCCCAAAAGCAGAGTTTACTCCAACAACTCGCGGGTTGCAACAACTCGCGGGTTGGCCAAACGACTGGTGAGCCGAAACGCAAGCCCGACAAGAGGGCCGTGAGTGTTCAATGCGCCATGGAGCCGGACTCGTGATATATTCACTACTTGTTCGAGAGTTGCGTAAGGGTTTTTGTTGACATGGCCCAATAGAACTGCCACGACCAACTTCCGGTAGACTCGCCATTTTGGCAGTGCTAGACAATGCAACTCGGCAACTAAAACAAGCATATCTTACCTGCCCTTGACTACCCCTGACTATTGAAACCTTTTCGAGACGGTCGTAGACGGTCGTACCCGAACCCGCCAATCCCATTCCCAGCCCTGCTTGTCATCCATGTATTCTTCTGCTCCCCGTGTGTGTAGGTTTCCGGTCTTTTGTCGAAAGTCCGGTTGCTTCAGTGCCTGTGCTAGTTTGGTTTGGAGTTGTCAAGACAATCGATGAACAAAAGAGTCAATTCGGGGTTGATGTAGGGATCTCCCTGAAAAGTCAGCACGTCTTCCGTGGCAGGCAACTCATAACTAGTCATGGATGACTTTATAACCGAGTCGAAATCCAGTCCCAGCTTGCCAGAACAACCGCTCTGGCATCAACCTGCTCGTGCTACAGTCCTGCTCTCTGCACAGCCCAACTCTCTTATATTATCACCGACAATAGACTTTGGGACATCCGGACCTTACAATCATGAGACTACCACAGCTCGCGGTTGCCTTGGCGCTCTTCGCGTCTACAGTGGCGGTACGTCACCGAGATTCCCAGTCCACTCCGTCGAGAAGATTGTTAATGCTGTTATCCTGTTTGTCCAGGCGGCCGACGGCATATGCTCAAGTCCCAATGTCTGTGTCGTCACCGACTTCACAGGCGCATCGCAGGTCTTCATTTGTGATGGTCCCACCTGCAAACGCAAGTGCTCCTCCGACGGCCGTGCCGCCAATTGCTCCTAGCAGCGGTCTAGACCCCAATGCGGCCTGCCTTTGGCTGCTCTCCGAGAACGACCACATGTATTGTTAGTATACGAAGCTCACGATGTCCGGGGCACTTCCGAATAGAGTTTTTTTTTTTCGCTAGCCAATGTCGTCATCTCGTGACCGTGGCCAGGTTGTTGTCATTGTCGTTGCAATCGAGCCAAGGAAAACCTACTTGAAATTTACAAGTTACAAGGCCGATACCATGACTATTACTGACACTCGGTCCACTGCTACCACTACAACACATGCTGCTGGGCATGAGTGAAAGTATTCTAATGGCGTAGCCCATCAAACACTTCTGTAGTACTGGATTGTGATGTCAAGACTCGTGTGTCAAGCTGCACTTGCGGCCATTAATCGATACCTGAGCCATTTTGAGATAACCAAGTAGTCTGGTAGGTATTCTTGAAGAAATATCCTAAGTCCGGCAAAGTTTCAGCAAGTCCTACATACAATCGAGTTGGTGATATTAGTTTGTTACTGTCAGAATCAGCCTACTTGAAAAGGAATAGTATCTTCCTCCGAAACTTTAATCAGCATCCTCAATGACACTGTATCACTAGTCATCTGATATTACCTTGAGTAATACTCTGTCAAATCCATCCAATATTATAGGTCCAGCGCTTGCTATTAACAGGCAACTTGTAGCCGACGCCATTTCGGTCAGCTTATCAATGTCAACCAGTCGGGTAAAAGCGCGTAAAATACGCTTGCGCCGTGATATGGTCCAACTGCACATAGATGAAGGAGTTGGGGAGTTTTCGAAATAAGCTTTACTTTAAAAGACTTTTGAGTTGGGGCGTAAACATGCTACTTCGTAGTCTTGTTCCCCAGGAAGCCCTAGTCCAGATGCAAAGAGAAAAGACTCATTCGGCATGGAACTAGGCTTGTAATTACCCACCCCATAGGTACCTATAGGTTACCCAGATAATGGGTTAGGTAGAAGCTTTACCTATAGGTCTAACCTAAATAGTTTATAAAGCTATAGGTACTTATAGTATTACCTATAAGTAGCTATAAATACCTAGCGAAATAATATTCTAAATAATAAGTAATTATAAGTACCTAAATAAAATATATTAAAATACTAAAAGAAAAATAAATAGTAAAATATAAATAATTTAATATTTAATAATAATAATTAGTAAAGATTATTATATAGATTATAGCTATTATTTATAATAATTATTTATAATAATTAATATTAATAGTAATTCCTAGTTTTTATAAAACTAATTATTATTACTAGTATTTATTTTT